>CM053027.1:27476546-27561546 GCA_028564925.1 Lithobates sylvaticus
TGAAGCACAGGCAACTTTTCCCTAAGAGGGCTTTCACACCGTCCGCGGTAAAGCAGCGCTTTTTTTTGCGCCGCTTTACTGTCGTTTTAGAGGGGTGGTCTTAACCCCCTGCTAGTGGCTGAAAAGGGGCTAAATCCACCCGCAAAATGCCGCCAGCGCAGCATTTTGCCGGCCGTATAGCAGCGCTGCCCCATTGATTTCAATGGGAAGCAGCGGTGGAGGAGCTGTGAGTTCACCGCTCCAAAGAAGTTGCTGACAGGACTTTTTATGACGCCCTGCCAGAGCGCTTTTTTCAGGCGCTATACGGGCGCTATTTTTAGTGCTGCAGCGCCAGAAAAACGCTGGCGGTGTGAAAGGGGTCTAATAGTCTGCCAATACTTGGGGTGGAAAATTGACTCTTTAATGCATCATATCTAGTAGAAGTTGGCCACATTCTACTAGGCTTGTTCTGTGATGTTGGAAGACCCCTGTCCAAGCCAATGTAATCTCCTTAATTTAGACTTACTACTGCTCGCTATACCATGACCTGGATAAATGAGAATATTCACTGGCATTATTGGTACATCCCTAAAAAAATAAAAAGATCCTGCACATACACATAAGATGGTTTGGTGACTCATTTGCCTATGCCTGCTGTTTTTGGAAGATGCCATTGTGTCATGACAGGTTCAATTCAGTTAAAACTGAGCTCATGGCTGGATAATTATGTACTTGGAAACCATAGACCTGTCAATAGAAGATGGTCCAGTATCTGGCTCAAACCCTGGAAAACCGGATAAGCAAGGAGCACTGGTCTCTCTGCTGGAGGAATGGAGAAAGTCAGCAAAAGTTTGACATCTACCAAGCAGCTATTCTTGAGTGGATTGACCACTTTAAATGGTCATATGAAGTCACTTGACTGTGGCATCACTCCCTGGTCTGTGATATTTCGGAGTCCATGCAAAGGTTTACATGGGGAGCTCCTGAGCCTTTGGGCAAACCATATGCAACCGTGGGCACCATTGCCAAGCCCTTCCCTCCCCTAATGCATCCGTTCAATGCAGGTTCCTGTCTTGAATGGAGGATTAGGTGGTTCCCCGACACGCATCTATATGAGCTCATGGCCAGATTTATGCTTGGAAACCATAGACCTGAGACTACAGATGGTCCATTATCTGGCGCAAACCCTGGAAAACTGAGCAGGGAACACTGGTGTCTCTGCTGAAGGAATTGCGATAATCAATAACAGTTTGACATCTTCCAGGACCTAAAGCAGCAATTCTTGAGTGGATTGACCACCTAAAATGGTCATATGAAGCTGCCTGTCTCTACTCTATAGCTCCGCTCCCTGATCTGTGACATCTCCAAGCCATTGGTAAAGGTCTCCATGGTGTGGCTTGGAGCACATCAGTCAGTGATCGCATGGATATAAGAGCATTGTTGGCTTGTTGGCTGAGACCTTCTGGATCATTTAAAATTTTTACTACCCTGGGTGAAACTTGAGAAGTTAAAAATTATTACTAGCTTTTAATTGAGTTTAAACTTTGGGTCAGCCTCCAGTGCTGAAGGAAAGCCCAATTCTCCCTCTTATGCCCCGTACACACGGTCGGAAAATCCGACCACAAAATCCATCAGATTTTTTCCGAAGGATTTTGTCCGACACTGGTGTTGCATACGGTCGGACAAAGTTGTCGGAAAATCCGATCATTCTGAACGTGGTGACGTTTGTTGCCTACGACAGGACTACGTAGAGGCTAGTAGCCAATAGCTTTGGTCTTGTAATGTGATCTGCGCATGCGTGGCACTTTGTCCGTCGGAATTCGCTACACACGATCGTAAAAAGTCCGATAGGACTTTGTTGTCGGAAAATTTTGAGAGCAGGAGATAAAACTTTGTCCGTCGGAAAATCCGACGGAAAAAGTCCGATGGAGCCTACACACGGTCGGAATTTCCGACAACATTGTCCGATAGGACATTTTCCATCGGAAAATCCGACTGTGTGTATGGGGCTTTAGGACCGGTGTTCTGTCACGAACAGTCCGGCTATGAGCAAGTGTCCGATGTGTACTGCGCAGCGCATGCGCAGTAGGGAGCGTAAAGATTTTCGGAAATTGTCGGAAGATGAACGGCGCCTGCGCCGTGAGTCGAGGTGCAAGCTCCACCATCCAAGTGGACATAGGGCTACACAAACTTGGAGGGCCCCTCGCAGGCTCGCTTCGCTCGCTGCGCTTCAGGCACGGCCTCACTGCGCTCGGCTCTTTTATATTCTAACTCTATGTCCACTTGGATGGTGGGGCTTGAAAGTGGACTCGCGGCACAGGCGCCGTTCATCCTCGGCAATTTTCGGAATCTGTGTGTCCTGTGTACTGCGCATGCGCAGTACACAGCGGACACTTTGTGATGGGGGATGACAAATGATAGTACACCGGTACTAGTTCCACGACAGTGCCTGCCTTATGCAGAGTGGTCTGCCTACTTTGCCACTACCGCCAGCTTGGTGAGGGTCACTTATTGGCCTCTTTTGGTTAGGAGCCCTACCTGAAACATCTGGGGGTTTCCCTTTTTTAGAAAAGCAATTTGACAATTTTTGTTTATTGTTTTTTCTAATTTTGGATCAAGTGGGGGAAGCTTTTCAAATTATGTCATATTGGAGAGATTTCCACTCCTTGTGCTACTGACAATTTAATGCAGTGGTTCTCAACTCCTGTCCTCAGGACCTACTAACAGGCCAGATTTTAAGTATTACCTTGGGGAAATTCAGACTAGAATATTGCAATTACTGAGCAGCAAATGATATCATCTGTGATGTATTTCAGTTCTCTTGCAAACCTGGCCTGTTAAGGCCCGTACACACGATCGGACTTTTTGACAACAAACATGCAAATTAGCTGTTTTGGACCAACATCTGACCGCGTGTATGCTCCGTCGGACCAACTTTTTCAGTTTTCATCTGACTTGTGTTGGCTGTGCGAACGGACCAACTTTCTGCCAACAAAAGTCAGATGGAGCAAAGTCCAACCGTGTGTACACAAAACCATCGGACTTTTGTACAAAGTACAAACACGCATGCTCAGAACCAATGCAAAAGATCAGACAACAATATAGAAGTTGACCAAAGGTGGCGCTGGAGTATTCGAAAGTCCTCTTTTGAAGTGTCGTCAGTACGTTGAAACGTCACTACGTTCATGTTTGTTGCCTAAAAAGTCAGATCGTGTGTATGTAATACAAACTTGGGGCCAACGCCCTTTGTACAAAAATCCACGGGAAAGTTGGTACAAGGTCCGATCGTGTGTATGAGGCTTTAGTGGGTCCTGAGGACAGGAGTTGAGAACCACTCTTTTTAACCAGACAGGAAGTGTCTGGGGGGGGGGGGGCTTCGGTTGGAGAGAATCTGTAGTGGGGTCCTAGAGGGCAACAAGTCACTGCAGTTCTTGTTTTCCTCTACTGTACTAATAGTGTTTTTTTTTTTTTTTTGTCTGTCCCTGTTGAAAATTGACAACTACCATTGTTGACCTCTCCTAAAAATGCCTGTTTTCTGGCCTTCATGGTGACCCTCCTTGCTTCAATATAGAGTTTCTGACTGCTAACAAAGATGGGGATTAGGGCTCCCGACTCAGCCCAACTCAACATTGTTGTGGCAGCAGATGGGGAAGTCCATGTACCGCTACCAGAACACAGCATTGTGTACTATATGTAGCTGGTAACTAGTTTGGGCCAACTTGGTCACAACAAACAATTTTTTGCCGTGAAAGTTACCATGGAGCTAAATTTTAACACTCTCTTCAATCCAGAGAGATTTTCTTCCAAAGTTCTTCATTAAAGTGTATGTAAAGCCAAAACTTTTGTCCTCTCTAGTGCTAACCAGGAAATGACTGAGCTGAAAAAGACCTAGAATGTGTTCCATTAACCAAAGTATGAAAAGACCAGGGCGTAGCTCTGTACATGAGAAGACTATTCATGCTGGCGGTGAGACACAGAACAACCATTTTATTTTCTGAAACTTGTCAACTTTTTCAAGAAAACAAAGATCTGGACAAGTATGATGTGCGGCTAATACCGTGACGCAACGTACTGGATTTTGGTTGGGCTCAGTTAACACCTATCTGCATGTGTTACTGTTAGACATGTGCGATTTGGTTTCGTACGAATCGGAAATTCGTACAAATTTTTTCGAAATTCGTACGAATCCGAATTTTTACGAATTCTGTACGAAATACAAAATTTCGTTTACGAATTTCGGATCCAAATTATCCGAATCCAAACTACCAAATGATGAATTTCAACTAATATGAAAGAAATTATAGCGGATATAACGAATGATTCGAATGAAATTGAGATTCAGTATAACGAATATCGACACTCTACGAATAATAATGAATTATCCAAAAACGTATTAACGTTACATAACTTGTCTATTGTTCACCAATCACTCAGAGGAAGTATCAAATTTCGTATTCGTAAACGAAATTTCGGATTTCGTACTTTCTCTGAGTGATTGGTGAACAATAGACATTTATAGACTTGTGTTATGTAACGTTAATACGTTTTCGGATAATTCGTTATTATTCGTAGAGTGTCGATATACGTAACGATTCGTACGAAATTTGTATTTCGTACGAATCCGAAATAAATTGCGTAAACGAATTACGATTTTTTTTTTTTTTTTTTATTTATTTTTTTTTATTTATTTTTTTTTTTTTTTACGAAACAAATTTTTTGATGGCTCCCATGTCTAGTTACTGTGTAGCAACTAAAACCAAATAGTCTTTTCTCACTCAGTGGGGAGGTAAGGCAGCTAGAAAAGGAAGCAATATATGCCAATCCCAATAAATATGTATATAAGTAAATATCGAATTGCAATTTTTATTTATGTAGCGCTACCCCCGCAGGAGCCCACCCTGCACAGCCAGGCTCATTAATTTTACACTTTGGAGACAAGAAGCAGTACTTTTGTAGCGGCCATAACCCTCGATGGGGCGGCCTTGACTTTTGGGTTTTTACCAGTTACCTCCGCTTGGCTTGTTAATCCATGTCTAGGGGTTCCCAGGGTTAGTACCCAACAACTTCGGATGCTGACACCATAAAAGTCCTTTTTAGAAGGTTTTTATTTGCAGGGGTAACATCCAACAAACATAGATTCTAAAATAAGTGTCTACCGGCGCAAAATAAATGTTATATTATAATCAAATCACCTAACTTTGTGGGACAGTCCTACCACCACAAAAATCAATGCGTGGATTTATACAATTTGCTGCAGTCAAATATGGTTCTACTAAAAACATGTGCATAATGTAAAAAAAAAAGTATGTGTTGACTGCGCTAACCCTTATGCCGCGTACACACGGTCGGAATTCTCGTCGGAAAAAGCTCTGATGGTTTTTCCGTCGGAATTCCGACGGAATTTCACTCAAACTGTCTTGCCTACACACGGTCACACCAAATTCCGACGGTCAATAACACCACGCCTTAAAAAACTTTCGACGGCACTATAAAAGGGAAATGTAATGCTTCTGAGCATGCGTCGAATTGTTTCCGAGCATGCGTCGGAATTTTCCGTGTCGGAATTGCATACACACGATCGGAAAATCCGCTAGAAAATTTTTCCGATGGAAAAACTAAGAACAGGTTCTCAATCCAAAGTCCGTCGGAAATTCCGACAGAAAAAGACCGATGGGCATACACACGGTCGGAAAATCCGTTGAACAGCTCCCATCGGACTGTTTCCATCGGAAATTCCGACCGTGTGTACGCGGCATTATATTGCATATCTTGGGAGTGCACCAAACAAATATATATTTAGAATACACCAAAACAAATATATATATTTATACACGCTAATGATATTATAATCAATATTTCTCTGCAATCCACCCGCGACATCCAATATTAACTATTAGTGCCAAAAAAAAGAAAACTACAAATTAAACAAAACGAGTGTCCACAAGAATTTCTACTGGTATAGAAAAGCCAGTATTTAATGCAAAAATTGCTCCAATCCTCCTATTCCTTGTTGTTCCCCAGAAGACGTCAATAGACGAAACGGACGTAGGGAGGCTGACGCACTGACGTCATCACGCTCCGCATTGAGAGCGGCGTATTTTGGTTTTCATTCTGCTAGTGCACATTATTCCTGTGTAAGTAGAACTTTTTTTTATTCTTGTTTAATAAATCTTATCTGGTTTCACACTATGGGAGCATCCCATGTCTTCATATAATTTCATGGTGATGCTGAGCGGTTCCGGGTTTCACATCTCTGGAGCGGTCCCATACTAAGGCAGTTTTAAAGGGAAAATACTGCTCGGATCCGGATCTTTGGTCAATCGTATCCGTGGAGATTTGGATTCGGTGCTGAGGTCTGACGGTCCAGGTTATATCCCGATATCATTGGGTTACAGGCTTATCCAAGCTTGCCTTCTGGTAAGCGCATAATTAGAGTAGTGGTGGATCACGGTTCTTTGGTAGATTTCTTACAGTCACTTTTTTGGACTTCACATTGTTTTATATATATATATATATTTTCTCACTGGTCACTTTGAGTTTCACATGGACTTTAAGTTTCATTAGTCATTTGACTTCACATAAGATTGTATGGACTAATTTTTGTCTTTTTACTAATTTTTTCACTTTTTGGTATTCAAATTTATATTTAATACTTAGCGCGGCTTTTTGCATCATATATTCCTTGTGTCCGTGCTTCTGTGTATTTTCTTATCCACCACTTTTAGTGGCGACACCACCACAAGGATTGGCCACTCGCCAGATATTTAATATATTGAATGCCTTTGGTTCATTGATAGGGATAACCACTCCGCTCAGGTCTATGCTGCTCCCAATTTACAGGTTTAAACAATATCCAACCTCATAAAAAATGAACAACAATCATTGCGTGGTATGTCTGTGCATTTATTTGTAAAAAAAGGTAAAAACACAGATTATTTCACTCACATTTTCAAGTGCCTATCAGTTGTCACTCCAGCCGTTTGAATGGGTACAGATGGTTGAGGGTATCGCCTGTCTCTCTCCTATCTCGGCATGCGTCCCAAGCCTCCCTTTCGTTTTAACCGGAAGTGACGTATTCCGTATCTTAGCAGCCTCTATGCATTTCACAGCTACTATTGCGTCCTCGGGAGTGTATCAATATATATTTGTTTTGGTGTATTCTAAATGTATATTTGTTTGGTGCACTCCAAGATATGTAATAGAAGGGTTAGCGCAGTGAACACATACCCTCCCTTTTTTTTTTTTTTTTTACATCCAACAAACATAGTGTTGAATAGGAACAGAGGGCAAGGGTGAAGAAACTCGGGCACCTTGAACTGCTGACAATTAAAATGTCTCTAACAAAAACCCAGAGAGTAGCCACTCACAGCTGGGCGCTTTAATGCTGAACAAATCTCTAGCCAGAGATTATGGCGGTCAACACTTTGGTCCGGAAACTTGTAAAGTCTGACACTGAATAAACTTTCAACCGAAAGCGAATAGGAACCTTTCCTCAGTACCTGGAACGTTCTCTGTCTCCTTGGCAGTACTGCGACACTGTGGACTGGTTGGTGTCCATAATAACCCAGCAACCAGGCACTTCTTGGGATGCCAGCTTGTTGGCCCTCCTCCGAAGAGTCCTCCCCGGTCGCTTACACGAGCTGCGATGCCCCTCCAAGATTGAGAGCGCACCGGACGCCTTGAATCCTCCCTCAGTTACTGCGCCTCGGACCAGCCGGTTCCGAGACTCGGGAACAGACGGATCCTTTGCCCCAGACCAAGCGGGTCTGTGGGGCTAGTCAAAACTGACCATGTTGCGGGACGGCAAACGCTCTCAGGCCCAGGACCCCTCGTGGGGCTACCCCGGTTCAGATACAGGAACAGGCCACTCTGGCCGAACCTGGAACATGTGACTTCAGCACCTTAAGTACCCCTCCCCAGACTACACAGCGGGGCCAGACGCACCCACTGATTGGCTCTGGGGAAGACTGATACTCAAAACGTCCAACCAGGCCTGGTTCTGGGCCTATCATGTGTACCTCACTGTACCCATGACCAGGCAGAACCCTAGTACAGCCCAGCCAAACTGATGCCAAAGTGAACCTGCACAATTAACCCTCAGAACCCCATTACTGTTCTGAGGAAAAAAAAAATTTTCACATATAGCGGACACCTTGTAAAAAGTGTCACCGCTACACTTTGTTTTTTTTATTTAGGGGGATTAAACTTGGATGGGGAAGGAGTTGTTATGGGATGCCCACTTGATCAGTAAGAAATCTTCAGGGACTCAACGATATACACACTTCTCCTCTTCTACCTCCAGCACAGACTTGCTTCTAGAACTGCAACTCCCAGCTAGCACTTACAGTATGGTCCGGCGAGCATATTCAGACCATAGCAGATGCCCTTTGCAGGCAGGGACTGCTAGCCTCTACAGTAGTGTAGCAGAAAAGAGGTCCCAGTGCTCAGCTGTCCTTTTGCTGTGGCTACTGATCCCAGCACCACCAATTCAGGCACTGCCAGCCCACCTGGCTGCAGCTGCCCCTTTCTCTAGCCCTTCTGGCTACTTCTCAACAATCCTCCCAGACTGCTTGCACCCAGTCCCTTCAGGCATGCCTCTCAGTCTTCTGACTGTAACACTCCCCAGCCCTCCTGGCTGTCTTCCTCCCTGGAGATTTGCCTGGCTGTGTTCTCCTGTTGTCCTCCCCTTACTCCCATGCCCCCTGGTCAGGATCCCTCCATGTGGCATAAGAAAGGGTCCCTTTAGCCCCTAGCCAAGGCCTGAGTTCCGTATCTATTTTACAAACAAATTTGGCAATTGCAGTTCCCATAAGTGTGCACAGCCTATTGCATTAGGGTGTGCACCCCAAAGCTCAAACACACATGCATGTGCGTGCGTGTGTCTACATGTATATGGCCCTGGTACATTAATCTCTCTGCTGCCACAGTGAAAGGGGAAATGCATAAGTAAATGGGATAAGAGGGAGATTTTTCCCATCTCCCTGCCGGTACACAGAGCGATAATGCTAATATGCACTAGGTGATTAGGGTGTGGCCAGGCACATCCGGCCCACTATGTGCACACGCCTATGGCGGTTCCTATATTTGAATGGGCACTGTAAATATACTACTGCTTAGGTTAGCTGTAACTGGGTAGGTGAAGTCCCACTGTTCTATAAATTTGGGGGGAGATCCTAAAAGTGGGGGGAAAAAAAATTGTGTGTATGTATGTATGTATGTATGTATGTATATATATATATATATATATACACACACACCTTCTTTTTTTTTTTCATGTGACAAGACTGAAGAAATTACACTTTGCTACAATGTAAAGTAGTGAGTGTACAGCTTGTATAACAGTGTAAATTTGCTGTCCCCTCAAAATAACTTAAAACACAACCATTAATGTCTAAAACGCTGGCAACAGAAGTGAGTACACCCCTAAGTGAACATTTCCAAATTGGGCCCAATTAGCCATTTTCCCTCCTCAGGTGTGAATGGGGAGCAGGTGTGTTTAAACTTGGTGTTATCACTCTCACTCTCTCTTACTGATCACTGGAAGTTCAACATGGCACCTCATGGCAAAGAACTCGGAGGATCTGGAAAAAAAGAATTGTTGCTCTACATAAAGATGTCCTAGGCTAATAGATTGCCAAGACCCTGAAACTGAGCTGCAGCACGGTGGCCAAGACCATACAGAAGTTTAACAGGACAGATTCCCCTCAGGACAGGCCTCGCCATGGTCGGCCAAAGAAGTTGGGTGCACATGCTCAGCGTCATATCCAGATGTTGTCTTTGGGAAATAGACAGTCAAGCATGGTGGTGGGAGTGTCATGGTCTGGGGCTGCATGAGTGCTGCCGGCACTGGGGAGCTACAGTTCATTGAGGGAACCATAAATGCCACCATGTACTGTCACATACTGAAGCAGAGCATGATTCCCCCCCCCCCTCCCTTCAGAGACTGGGCCGCAGGGCAGTATTCCAACATAAAGACCCCAAACACACCTCCAAGATGACCCCTGCCTTACTAAAGAAGCTGAGGGTAAAGGTGACGGACTGGCCAAGCATGTCTCCAGACTAAACCCTATTGAGCATCTGTGGGGCATCCTCATACAGAAGGTGGAGGAGCGCAAGGTCTCTAACATCCCCCAGCTCTGTGATGTCGTCATGGAGGAGTGGAAGAGGACTCCAGTGGCAACCTGTGAAGCTCTGGTGAACTCCATGCCCAAGAGGGTTAAGGCAGTGCTGGAAAATAATGGTGGCCACACAAAATATTGACACTCTGGGCCTAATTTGGATATTTTCACTTAGGGGTGTACTCACTTTTCTTGCCAGTGGTTTAGACATTAAAAAAAAAAGTCCAGCCTAAGCTTTTTAGGCTGGGCTTCTCCTAAGGGTCACAGGAGTGCAATTCGTTTTGCGGAATGCAGCGGGTGATGTCATCCGTGCATGGCTCCTCGGGGGAGGAGCCACGCACGGATGACGTCACCCGCTGCCATCCTTGAAAAAACTCGGCATACTGTTGTTCTATATGCCTGTATTTGATCTTATTCATGCGAGTAGTCCGTATAGGACCTAAATAAATTTTTAATTGGTTGCACAGTGAGCACTTAGATCTCCCCCTCTTTTATCTGTACATGGTTTGATGCCCCCACTGATGTTATCGATCTGGAGGAAAAGTTTTTAAACTGACCTGTTTTTGCTGCGTGCATGACTACAGAATGAACTTAGAATGAAGGTGAAGGGTCTGTCACCATTCATTTGATATTGCTGATCTTCACCAGTGGAGTCATCTTTTCATCTTTCTGGGACTTGTTGTTCCCCAGCATATTGGACTGTTTTTTATTTTTTTACCATTTTTTTTTTTTTTTTTGTTATGGATTTTTGTGAAAGTCTTTGTGTTCAACTTGTATTCTGGGGGTTTATTTTTGCGAATTCTATTTTACAAGTATAAACGAAGCCTTACAAAGTGGGCTTCAATAATTTGCACGTGGTGGTATGGTGGTCGCCTCTAGATCTCGGTATGCGATGGCACACAATGGCTGCTTGGCTCCTACCCTTATTTTTTTTATTTTTTTATCCACCTGGAACACAATAAGACCTTCACTGGTGGTAATGTTATTGTACTTCTGGGGAATGCTGAGCTGGCGAAATCTCATGAGAAGACTCTCCAGTCAATTGCAATCAGGGCCGGGACAAGGGGTGGGCAGGAGGGGTGGCTGCCCTGGGCACTGTGGTATTATGTGGGGTGGGGGGGCACCACAAGGAGATTGGGGGGGGAGGGGATTTGTGTTGGTTGGGGGGAATTTTGGGGGGTGGCAGGGGTTAAGAATTGTTCTAGCAGGGCAGATTTGGGGAGGTGTGCTAGGAATGCTAATTTTGGGGGATTTGTGTTGGGAGGGGATGAGGGGAAGAGGATTTGTGCTAAGAGGGGGAATTAGGGGGGTTTGTGCTATAAAAGTAATATGCTTTTTTTTTTTTTTTTTTTTTTTTTTTTTTTTTTTTTTTTTTGTAGGGGGGGTTGTGCTAGTAGGAGTGATTGGGGGGTATTTGTGCTAGGAGGGGAAATAATTTGTGGGGGGAGATTTGTGCTATGACAGGGGATTGGGGAGGGGAATTTTTGCTGGAAGGGGGGTTTAGATTTTGGGGAGGGGGATTTGTGCTGGGTGGTTAGGGTGTGAGCATACAGATTAGCTATCAATTTTTTTGGGGGGGCGGGGGGTTGCTGCTCATACATAAAGGGGGGGGGGGCGCAGTTTGACATATATTTGCCCTGGGCTCTAGATGACCTTGTCCCAGCACTGATTGCAGTATTTGTCTTCCCTGGAGATTAGCTCCTGGGGAGTACAGGGTAGTCAGCGCAACTTCATCCTCACCAAGGGGCGGAAGATGGGGGGGGGGGGGGGTTAAAGCTTAAGTTTGGGTATGGCTGTTTTCTACATAGTTACATTTAGTCCAACTTGGACCAATGTATGTACCACACCTGTGTACTAAGCACTGCTACTCCTGTGATCTCACTAGCTTCAAGGTCCTGTGCTAAGTGGCTTACTGAACACAGGAGGTCACCAGCTTGGCACAGGTACCATTTAGCAAATACTTTGCATTTTCTCAATGAATGCAAAGCTTTTCTGATTTGGATAAACTGGGGTGGTGACATCACGATAATGGCTGTGATGCCTCGTGCTGTTGGGGTAGCAGTCCATACATTGCAATACAAAGCCCGGGAGTGAGTAGCCTTCATAATGCTCACAATGGTAAGAGCTCAATGGTCAACATGACCATGCTAACCAATGAGAAACCCTTATTTCTTCTGGGACACCTTTTTGGAAGAAGCCTCAGATGTTTCTCATTGGTCAACACAGTTGTGTTTGCTTTCCAATGCAAGCAATTCTGAGGGATACTCACTCCAGGGCTGTGAATTAAGGTCAGGGCTTTTTTAATGCACGCGCACTACCCATGGTGATCTTGCATTACATCATACTTGCCTGAAGAGTCACACTTTTAACCAAGCTGTCCCAGGACGGCTATATCCCAAGCAGAATCTGGGATGCAGGGACAGAGGCAGCCTGTCACTGGGATAAATCTACCATCCCTCCCCCCCCCCCCCCCAGCTACTTTTTCATGAAAAGATGAACTTGCCCTTTAAGCAGAATCTCTGCAATGGGCACACAGCGATGAGATCCAGAAAGAGGTTCTAACCATCTCCTAAACGAAAAATTGCCATCTGAGGGCCCGTTTCTCCTTCACCATCTGTCCTGCTGCCACCATTTTACTAACTAAATTCCTCTAGTTTCTCCAGATGTCTGTTGGCTAAGATCAAGTGTGGTATCTGTTCTCATCAGTGTCCAGTAGAGGTCTGCCGTCATTCTGGCCCTTTGGTAGGAATGGCTGCCTGTATAGTACCTCTGCTGGTTTGATGGGGGTCCTGAGGAGCCTTCTCGATGGGCATGGAAACTGAATTGGCATGCACCATGTAAGGTGTGGGTCGAGTGTACTCTCTTGGTGTGGAGAATTCCGAGGTGCCTCCTAATTTGAACGGTGCTGTCTGGTTATGGCTTGGGAAGGAAGAGAACCTGTGGTGTCTGTGACCCCCCCCCCCCCCCAGGGGTGCTCTTAGTAACCCTTTGGGCCTCCTGGGGAAACCCACTGTTTCGAGCACAAGGTCATGTTGCCCACCCCCCCCCCATAATAATAATAATAATAATAATAATAATAATAATAATAATAATAATGTATTATTATTTTTATTATTATTTTTTTCCTGCACTGAGCCTCTTTGGGCTTGGCCTTTTGGCTAAGTCTGGAGCAACGTTTACCACAAGGTCTAGCCAATGCGCAAATTTTTCTCTATGCGCCTGTCACTTTGCATGTTTTTGTCTGTTTCTTTCACTTGGATGTGGGTCCTTGGGCCTAGCCTGAAGTATGGCCATTTGGGTTCCTCCTCTGCTGAATCGGGTGGGATCTCACTTCGAGAGAGCCCTTAACGTAGTACTTGGTGGTTGGCTTTGGCTGACCACGAGGAAAGGGGTCTGCCAGGCCTTTTGGCTAGGTAGACCAAGTGGAGCCTTGCACCCCAGGGTAGGGTGACCAGACATCCCCGGTTTCCGGGAACAGTCCCCTGATTGAGGACACTGTCCCCGGACCAAGTCTGTCCCCGGATTGGATTTAAACAGAGACTGGGGCAATTTCAAAAATACTTAAAAAAATTTAATAAAAATTCTGAATTGCACACCCCTACTAGCTAAGGGGGATGTATTTTTGTTCCATTATCTGTACCCCTTTCTGATGATCCTGTGCTGGTCGCAGCGGAGGGAATATTTTTTTTTTTTTCAGTATCGGGTCCATGTTCTTCTGCCTTGGCTCATGTCCCGGCCAGCCGCCTACCTGCTTATCCCCTTGCCTTCCCTGGCGGCGTGATCTTTCTCCGCTCCCTACCCACTAGTAGCCAGGGCCCGGAGAGTGAGACTTAACAGGCTGTGAGGCGGGTGGCAACGGGCAGAGAGTCGCTGGTTGCCGCCATTACTAGTAAAAAAAAATATGTCCCCGGATTTCATTTAAAAAAATCTGGCCATCTTACCCCAGGGGGGTCAGGGTAAAGTCCTGCTTCTTGGGGAGGTGGACTAGAGACGCACCCTTTAGTGCACCTTTTTAGTTGCACTTACGTTTTTGTTTTTTGCGCACCACCGCAGGTTCAAGAAAAGTCTGTATACATACGGATGAAACGTAATAGGGAATTATTATTATTATTTTTTTTATTTTGGTCCATGTAGCTTGCTGAATTTGTAGAGTCAGTAAAATTCCACTATAGCTCTCTGCATGGTTTACCCCCACCATGTAGAGAGTATCTCCGGAATGTGGTGACAGGTGTTGGCTACCTTTTTTTTTTTTTTTTTTTTTTTTCATTCAGGTATGTAGGAATGCCGTAAGACTGGTCACTAAGCAGGTCTGGGGTCTTGCCTATCTGCTTTCTGCACAGCAGGTTGGTCAAGAAGTCCATGAATTGTTCTATACATAAAGGTGCATGTCATTCGTTATTTACTTTTTTAGATTTTGTATCTTCTTTTTTTTTTTTGCCTCCTTATTTTATTTATTTATTTTTTTCACGTTGTACGCTTTCCCGCACCACTCTAGCGCCTGCGGCCAGGCAAAAGGCTGCTGGACTCTTCCTAAAGCTGGCAATGCACCAGTAGATCTTCGAACAAACATTTTGTATGATAATTCTCAGTACATTCCATGACTTGATGAATGTTGTTTGAAAGTACTTAAAAATGTTGTTTTTAAAATTTTTAACAATTTTGAAATTAATGGAATTTCCCAAATGAAAACCACATTCAATGTTTAGAAATGTGTTCATTTGAGAGAACATTTCCATTTCTATATCCATGTGGTCAAAAACGAACATCTATTCAATAGACATGTGCACAATAGAAAAATTTGTTTAGTTTCGTTTCTGTTGATTCGTAATTTCGTAAGTCGTCGGTGTTCGTATTCGTAATGATTCGTATTTTCGTAAGAGTTATTTTTTCGTTGATTCGTTTTTCAGTTTAATTTTCATTTATTCGAAATTCGGACGCATTCGTATTTTCGTAGATTTAGTTACATTCGTACTTTCGTTAGATTGATTTATTCGTACTTTCGTAACATTGTTTTTGTAGATTCGTAATCGGAGCATAATTCATAATTTTATGTAATGTGTATGCTATTATTACATTGTAAGACACGGAAAATTACGAATCGGAAAAAAAAAAGTTACGAATATACGAATTTTTTCATTCAATCCATTCGAAGCACGTTAAGCAGCGCCATTGTAAGAGACACGGAAAATTACGAATCGCATAAAAAAAAAAAAAAGTTACAAATTTTTTCGTTCAATCCATTCGAGGCACGTTAAGCAGCGCCATTATAAGAGACACGGAAAATTACCAATTCAACAAAAAAAAAGTTACGAATGTACGAATTTTTTCGTTCATTTTGATTTTCGTTGTTCCTGTTTTCGTTTTTCGTAGTTTCGTTGTTTCTAATTTGGTTATTTCGGATTTTCGTTGTTTTTCATATTCGTTCGATTCGTTAATTTTTAGCGAATCATTCGTTCGATAACGAATTTTAACGGAAAACGAAACGAATTGCACATGTCTACTATTCAACCCTATGCTTGCATCAGAACTGAGGGCTCTTCAAGAGGAGCACTAAGGCGGGGTGCTGTGATTTTTTTTCAGGAACCTGCACTATATTGTCAAAAGTATTCTGATGCCTGCCTTTACACATATATAAACTTTAATGGCGTCCCAGTCTTGGACCATAGGGTTCATTATTGAGTTGGCCCACTCTTTGCAGCTATAACAGCTTCAACTCTTCTGGGAAGGCCGTCCACAAGGTTTAGGAGTGTCTATGGGAAGGTTTGACCATTCTTCCAGAAGTGCATTTTGTGAGGTCAGGCACTGATGTTGGATGAAAAGGCCTGGCTCGCAGTCTCTGCTCTAATTAATCCCAAAGGTGTTCTATCAGGTTGAATTCAAGGACTCGGTGCAGGTCAGATAGTTAGTTAAATTTGCTCATCCATGTCTTTATGGCCCTTGCTTTGTGCACTGATGCTCAGTCATGTTGGAACAGGAAGGGGCCGTCCCCAAACTGTTCCCACAAAGTTGGGAGCATGAAATTGTCCAAAATTCTTGCTTTGTGCACTGTTCCCAATCACTTGGTAGAGGGGGGGATTATGGTGTGGGGTTGTTTTTCAGGGGTTGGACTTGGCCCCTTAGTTCCAGTGAAGGGAATTCTTAAGGCGTCAGCATACCAAGACATTTTGGACAATTTCATGCTCCCAACTTTGTGGGATCAGTTTTTGGGGATGGCCCCTTCCTGTTCCAGCATGATTGCACACCAGTGCAAAAAGCAAGGTCCATAAAGACATGGATGAGCGAGTTTGGGGTGGAGAAACTTGACTGGCCTGCAGAGTCCTGACCTCAACCCACTTCATGAAGAGCATGGTATGCTCAAAACTGTACAGTTGTTGCTTCACATATTGTACGGATAGTATTCTTCAGTAAACCCTTAGCATTGGAGATCGTGTCCCTTCTTTCATTTCTATTGATTTGTGGATGATTGGGAGCCCACCGTGACACCTCTCTTTGAAGTTGGATACAAGAGGAGTGACCCCCCCCCCCACTAGTGTGTGTGTGTGTGTGTGTGTGTGTGTCAGGGCCGCCTTTAATATTGATTGGACCCTGGGCTCTCCACCTGCTCTGATACATACAATAAATAGCAGCTAGACTCAAAATCAGTTTACTGAATCAGATCAGGCAGCTATTGCGATTGGTTGCCAGAGGTTAGAGTGTATCATTACCGCTCACTGACTGGTTGCTAGAGGTTACAGTGTATCATTACTGCTCAATGACTGGTTGCCAAAGGTATATCACACATTACGGCTCACTGATTAGTTGCTAGAGGTACAGCACATGATTTTTGATTGGTTGCTAGAGATTACTGTGGATATGACCTCAGGGGGGCATGATATACATATCAATGCCGCCACTATTTACATATGAATGCCAGTAATTTACATGTAAACACAGGGTCTGCAGGTGAGTCATCTGTACACAATAGGGCAGAGCTGGGCAGCTTTAGTAGCAGCACTTCACACTGAGATATCGGGACACAGCACAGGACTAAAGCCTCAAGGGATGCGGGAATTTAAACCAGGATAGTTGGTAGGTATGAGGCAGCTGCTTTGGGTGTGTAATTTTTATTTCTTTGATTACCACAACTTAGTGTCTTTATGTTCTTCCATGTTTTATAGGTAGTCATCTCTTGGAACAATGTCAGGAAACTCGGGAGTTCGCTGTTTTCAGGTCATCCTCATCCTTGGCAATGTGGTAATTGGGGTAAGTAGACTTCTCGTCCATCAGTACTGTACGTGAGTTCCCCCGAAGTCCTCGGGGAAGCAAGCTGTCGCTTGCTAACTTTTAAAGGACCAGTTCACCCAGATGTAGTAGGGTGTGTATTTTTATTTATTTTTTCTAGACGGGTGGCTGGTACTGGTAGGATATGTTAGACCCTTGGTTTCTTACAGTATGTCCTGGTCTGGATACTCCAGCATGGAGTTCTGTCCACCTGGAAGCATTGGGTGTTTCTGCTCACCTTTGTCCTGGCTCCTCCCTGTTGCATTCGTCATGATTCTAAAGTAAAGAAAAATCCAGAAAACCGAATGAGAACGCTTCATAATGGCCACAGAAGTTGAGGAGGTCGCAGACCTCCAATATTGAAATATCAGTCCGGGTTGGGTGGACTGAACCTTTTTCTGTCTGCTGTAGTCTAAACTAAACTTTACTCGCTGCTTCATGCACTGATTCTCTTGGATGAGTTCCCTCTGAAGTCCTCCCAGCCATTCCATAGCCTCCAGCTCATGAAAAGTCCCCTCTGGTGCTTCCTTAGAACTCCATTCCTCTAGAATCGCTTCCGGATCTTTGGCAGGCTTTTCTCCGCATGAACTTGAACACCCGGATAGGCCTCGGTTAGGCCTAGCAGCCACCTGGATAGGCCCCAGGCTTCAGGCCTAGCAGCCAGGAACTCTACATACACCATCCACCCAGGCCAAAGCCCCGGGCGGGAACACCTGCCTGATCACCTGACTTCATTCCATTAAATAACCTTTCCCAGCATGCTTAGCCGCAAATATATGATTGGTTGAGAAAGGTATGTTTATCGTAATCTGAACTTCACTGTAGCTCATCACTCTAATGTTTAAAGGCAACAGCACCGCGTACTGACAGAAGGGAGAAGCCACAACTTAAAATGGAATGAACAGAAGTCATGTCATCACTAAGTACTACAAATTGGCCAGGCTGACTACCACCTGGCACACTAAATTTACCTGTAGCCCTATTCTAGGGACAAGAATGCTACATTTACAACGAATATTTGATCTATGAATGGAGGAAAGTTGGATAAATAGCATAGGGTTGCCACCTCATCCCTTTAAACCCGAACACATATTAATTACACAGGTTCTGTGGCTGATTAAGGTGGTAATTAAACTCACTTGGTGCCTTATCTGCATTTAATTAGCCTCAGAACCTGTATAAATCATATGTGTTCGGGTTTAAAGGGATGAGGTGGCAACTCTAAAATAGCAGGAGTCCCTCTTCCATTCAGATATTATACATTTTGTGTAAATCATGCATGGGATTACCTCAGTAGACGAGAGGATGGGTTTATCAGACTAGAATCTAGAATGAAATTCAGTCCAAAAACCCAAAGCTAATAACTGCCTTGCTGGAAGTTCAGTGCCAGGAAGAGGACCGGCACTCTGCAAAGAATTTCTACATTAAGCATTACGGGTAGGTTATGTAACTTCACAAATTTTCGATTAAACTTCAGCTGTAATTTTTCAGTTTTGAAAGTCAAACTAGAAACATGCACAGGTGTGGTAACAAGAAGTTTGGCCTCATCGTTTTCTCTTTGTGCCCTCAGCTTGCCGGACTCGCCTTGACAGCGGAGTGCATCTTTTTCGTGACAGACCAGGAACGTCTCTACCCATTGCTTAATGCCACTGATAATGATGACCTCTTTGCGGCTGCCTGGATTGGTATCTTCACTGGCTTCTGCTTCTTCCTGCTTGCCATCTTGGGTATTGTTGGCATCATGCAATCCAACAGGAGGATGTTAATGGCGGTAGGTGCTTTGGGTTGATTTTGCAATTTTAAGTTTGTGTATACTGATCCATGCTTCTTGACCCCCCCCCCCCCCCTTTTTTTTTTTTTTTTTTTTTCCAGACTGGGTGCTGACAATTAAAAGCCCATTATCTGCCAACATCTCACATTGTAGCTTATTTTAACTGCTTGCCGACCAGCGCACGACTATATACGTCGGCACAATGGCACGGCTGCGCAAATGGGCGCGGCATTGTGGGCGTGCGTTGCGTACTCCATGACCGCGGGTCCCGCGGACTCTATATCCGCTGGTGTCCCGCGATCGTGTCATTGAGTGGCAGAACAGAGAGATGTAAGCAAGGCATTTCCCTGTTCTGCCTAGTAACATGACAGATCACTGCTCCCTGTCATCGGGAGCAGTGATCGCTGTCATGTCAGTGGAAGCCCATCCCCCGCCCACCCACAGTTAGAATCACTCCCTAGGACACATGTAACCTCTTAATCGCCCCTAGTGTTTAACCCCTTCACTGCCAGTGTCATTTACAGAGTAATCAGTGTATTTTTATAGCACTGATCGCTGTATAAATGACAATGGTCCCAAAATAGTGTCCGCTGTATCTGCTATAATGTTGCAGTCACAATAAAAATTGCAGATCTCGGCCATTACTAATATTTTTATTAATAATAATATTTTTATTAATTTTTTTTTTAAAAATGCAATAAATCTATCCCCTATTTTGTAGACGCTATAACTTTTGCGCAAACCAATCAATATACGCTTGTTGGGTGTTCTTCTACCTGTTTTTGGTTAAAAAAATAAATATGTATTTTTATTTAATATTGAACTGAGAAAGGAAAATGTGTTATTTATTTTTTTTTTTTTTTTTGGGGGGGGGGGGGGTGTATTTATTATAGTAAAAACATATAGCTTTTTTTTTCAAAATTGTGTGTTATTTTTATTTAAAAAAAAAAATATTATATATGTGTGTGTGTGTGTGTGTGTGTGTGTGTGTATAGATTGTATTAATATAATATAATATAATATAATATAATATATAATCGCAAAAAATAAAACCGCAGAGGTGATCAAATGCCACCAAAAGAAAGCTCTATTTGTGGGGGAAAAGATGTAAAATGTTGTTTGGGTGCAATTGTCAGCTAAAGCGACGCAGTGCCGTATCGCAAAAAGTGCTCTGGTTAGGAAGAGGGTAAATTCTTCCAGGGCTGAAGTGGTTAAAGTGGAAATGTTGCGAGCCTTTTCGATGTTGACCCAGATTGTAGACTGCTTGTTCCTCCTCTTCATTGCACATTGTCATGTCGGTCAGAAGTGGTCACAAGGTGGGGTAGCCCTGAGACCCTAGGATGATCCTGTTGCTAAAGGCGTTAAAGTAGTTTTAGGAAAAGTTGTCTCTGGATTCTGTGTTGGCTGCTTCTCCGATCCAAAGGGGGGGCGCTGTTTCCGTTAGGGGCCGGCAGGGGGAGCGCTGTTTCTGTTAGGGGCCGGCAGGGGGAGCGCTGTTTCCGTTAGGGGCCGGCAGGGGGAGCGCTGTTTCCGTTAGGGGCCGGCAGGGGGAGCGCTGTTTCCGTTAGGGGCCGGCAGGGGGAGCGCTGTTTCCGTTAGGGGCCGGCAGGGGGAGCGCTGTTTCCGTTAGGGGCCGGCAGGGGGAGCGCTGTTTCCGTTAGGGGCCGGCAGGGGGAGCGCTGTTTCCGTTAGGGGCCGGCAGGGGGAGCGCTGTTTCCGTTAGGGGCCGGCAGGGGGAGCGCTGTTTCCGTTAGGGGCCGGCAGGGGGAGCGCTGTTTCCGTTAGGGGCCGAGGGGGGAGCGCTGTTTCCGTTAGGGGCCGGGAGGGGGGGGGGGCGCTGTTTCCGTTAGGGGCCGGGAGGGGGAGCACTGTTTCCATTAGGGGAGCGCTGTTTTCATGAGGCGGGGAAGGCCACTTCAACGTTGGAATACTATTGTATCTTTGTAGCTCTGAGTAAGGGTGTTCTGACCTCCTGAAATGCGTTTTGGTTCTATTATGAAGTCCTCTAATTTTGGAATAAAATATGGTTATCTCCAGACTTGGCATTTTAATCTCCTATGTTGCATATGTGTATGGTTGGAATGTTGGAAGTGCACTCTATCTGGAAATCATTTGGCATCAGTGGCGGCTGGTGTGTGGTGTTTGCCACAAAAAAAAAAAAAAAAAACAAGCACCCATCAACTCCCGCCCCCCCCCTTTGCAGGTCGGTCCAGCACTTACCCCATCGTGGCAGGCAGTGGCTCGGCTACGAGTGTCCTCTCCTCCAGCTCTTTCCCCTCCTCCCTAGGCATCCAATAGGATCGCCTGTCCTTTCAGTCAATCGGGTGACCGGAGTTAAAAATCTTGCTTCCTGATTGGCTGTTGTAACACGCCTGGGTGGGCTCGGGGCGCACTCTGTTACCCGAGCCCACCCTATATTGAAGCCTATTAGAGCTTCTGGCTCTAATCTGTGCTTCAAAAAAAAACATTCCGTATTGGAATCCATGTGCCGGTGTCCTGAAAGGATGCATGAATAGGGGAGGCGGCGCCCATGCACCCTTAACAGATGGAACGACCCTGTTTTGGCATTCCTAGCCTACCAAAGGATTATATCCACCACCGCCACCTTCTCCCCCCCCCCCTTTTTTTAATTTTGGTGTTTTTTCAAAATTGTCCGGCAATGTAAAATCCTCTTGTTGCAGTGAAACTAGTGATTTACAAAGCCGATCCTGAAGCCTCACTTGCTGCCCACAACTGTAATTCATAATTCACACTCCTAATATGTTTTCTGGAAGTCTTATAAGCAGTAGTGTTGCATAGCACAACCGCCACCACCCTGCCCAAGGACATTCTGAAAACCCTGCTCAGTATTATCATAGACTGTGATACTTGACTCTCAAGATTTATTGTGACTGCATCTGTTAATAGTGTGGTGTACAAATGCAAAAATATAATCTTTTACATGTAAATCTTTTTTTATTTTTATAGTATTTAATCCTGATGTTTATCGTCTATTGCTTTGAAGTGGCCTCTGCGATCACTGCAGCAACACAACGGGACTTTGTAAGTATGGCTAGGAGTTGTATAAGGGTGAAACTTATTAAAATAGTTGTGAATTGTTAAATGGTGGGAGGTGTAGATGGATGTCTATCACCACCACATTCCACCAGTAGTGGTCCCTCAAAGTGAGACGATTGACCTGATCATTGTCTGAAACGTGGGACTGTCAGAGCCTTTGCTCTATTAAAGTCTTAGCAGGCAAAACCTATCATCTGCTTTCTCCCCCCCCCCCCCCCCCCTCCTCATTTCAACCCCCAACATAATCCTGACTCCAGAATTTAGCTAGTGTACCAAAGAGGAATTTGGGGAAGGGGAGATTTTGACACCGTCTGAGCTATCTTGTTGACAAACAGCAGCTGTGTGTCAGCACAAGTCTGATCATTGGAGGGAAGGCAGGCTGTGCTCCCAGCACAGCCAGAAAAATGACCACACCGGGATGGCTGTATGCTCATGCCCAACGTGGTCAGTTTGCAATAGGAAAGCAGGGGGACTG
Source organism: Lithobates sylvaticus (assembly GCA_028564925.1). Taxonomy (NCBI): domain Eukaryota; kingdom Metazoa; phylum Chordata; class Amphibia; order Anura; family Ranidae; genus Lithobates; species Lithobates sylvaticus. The sequence continues at coordinate 27,499,207 of CM053027.1, forward strand.
GCAGGATCACCAGATATTTCATACAAAGGAAGCAATACAAAGGGAACAAGATGCCTTTTTGTGGATGGTACAACAAGCACATATATGAGGAATATGAAATGTTGGGGTAATGCATTGTCTGTGGTTGGTTAATCTCCACTACTATTGAGTTTCATATTTGTGTCAAATACAATTTTGACCTTGTTTTTTAGAATTCCTATTTGAATTCCTATTTGATCTGGACTGAAGTCAATGGTGCTCTGTATTTAGTTGTATAACAGCCCCCCAAAAGACAATCTATCCTCAAGTGAGGAGCCCTCTTATGAGTGTTTTTGGGTTTAGTTTTGTTACTTGAGGCGTTCAGAAAATGGCAACCTTAAAATCTAAATGGAGGAATTCCAGGCATGGATATTTTATACATGGTTACATTGGACAAGCTTGGACCAACTATGGATATACCATACCTGGACAATGCTACTCCGGTGACCTCCACTAGATTCCGAGAGGCTGCCCTGCTACATTTTGGTTTTGCTGGTTGGCACAGGCTCCATTCAGAGAACGCTTTGTGTCTCTCTCAATGAATACATGGCATTCTCTGGTTGGAAGAGGTGGAGAGACGCAACCACAAACACCATGCCTGGAATTCTTCTTTAACCTGGGGGTCTCCAACCTTTCTAAACAAAGGGCAATGGAATGTGGCCAGAGGGAGTAGAAAAGGCCCCAAAAGCGAGTAAACAATGCCCCAGGCTTGGTCAATGGGAGGAATTCCTCATTCCCCATCTTTGCTGTCCGTGGAAGGAATGGGGCCTCATTGTTGGAGTCAGTGGGAAGAATAGTGCCACCTATCAATTTGAGGAATAGTGCTTTGTATAGTTGGGAGGAATAGTGCCCCAAGGGCTGGATAAAGGCAAGCAAATGGCTGCATCCAGCCCACGGGCTGCAGTTTAGAGACCACTGTTTTTAAACGATAAAAGTAAGGCTTGGTCTACCCATGCAGTTTGGAGGTAGCAAAATAGGCGGTAGTCTTTCCTTCTTCCTTCCTCCTTCCTTCCCACCTTACCCTTGGAGCTAGGCCTCCCAGCCCTTTAGGCTGCCGGGAGGTGGGGCAGGATTTATGATCATATGACGGTCACATGATCTCAAGTAGCGATTGGGAGTTTACTGTTATCTGCCGGTAACTGTGCCAGGAGCGTGCAGGGTGCGAACTCTTGGCACAGCTGTATTCACGCAGATATGCGGCTGCTCGGTGCCAAGGCCCACCTACCGAAAGGCCGCATGAGGCCTGTGCCAACAGGTTGAGCTACAAGGGCAGCCAGACAGGAATGTACACATTCCATGGCCACAATGCTTTGCTTCGGGGCGCTATAAAAATTCTCCCCTCCTGTTAAAAAAAAAAAAATTAAAAAAATTATCCCCCCCCTATATGATCTTTTGGTGACCTCACTACTCCACTGCATCCAATCCAAAAATAATTTTGTGTTCATTGAGAAAAAATGCAAGGCGTTCACTTGAGCAAAATGGGCGACCTCCGGTGATTGGTAAGCAGCAGGGCAGTCGCTCGTCACAGGACCCAGAATCTAATGGCGGTCACGGGAGTTGCGATGCTTCCATGGAGGTCCCCCAGATGCCACATATACATAATTACATTGCTCAAAGCTATACACCCTATGAATGCTTATATTGTTATAATTTACAAGGATGTATAATTATTGTTATAATTTACAAGGATGTATACAGATGGGAGCTTATTGTAACATTTATTTAATTTTATGTTTAGTTCACGGTCAATCTTTTCCTGAGGCAAATGCTGGAATACTACCAGAACACCAATTCCGGGAACAGCGACCAGCAGATTAAGGCCCGGGGAGTAACCACAACATGGAACTATCTCATGCTTATGGTAACGTCAATTCCCTTGCAGGATTTATAATTATGTTGTATCACTTTTGTGTTCTTTAATGCAATCCACTCTTAGAATGGTCTATGGGTGTACTTGTAAATCGTCTCCATGTTAATGGGCACTTCTGCTGCAAAGCTGGTGGTGTGGAGAGATGTTGTAAGACAGTCGCCCACAGATGCTTTGGTGTGAGATTCCAAGTGTTCAAATGGATGAAGAGTGTCCTTTTGACGCATACATAACCTTATTTTTTTTTTTTTTTGTTGGGTTTCGGAGTGATTTCTCAGTTGCACAAGAATCTTTCCTGGTCAATGACTTGAGTGAAAGCCTCCTGGATTGAAGCTTGGTCTTTGAATTTGGGGCAAGACCAATATGTCTAGAAGCGACACTGAGGGGTTGGTTTACTAAAACTGGAGCGTGTAGCTCTGCATAAAAAAACAATCCGCTTCCAGGTTTTTTTTTTTTTTATCAAACTTTAATTGAACAAACTGAAGTTAGAAGCTGGCTAGCATACGCAGCTGGTGTCTGTCTTGGCACTTTATATCCTGACTGCCTGGTGGATGATGATTCATAGATGACTCATGTTCAACTTGTAGCTGGGGAAAAAACCTTGCAGGATGGGGTGTAATACATGAACCCCCCCCCCCCCCAGGGTTTTTTCTGGGTATCCTCAAGGGTCAGGCATGGTTGGCTGCCTCTAACTGTGGTCAACTTTTCTTGATATGGGAGGCCTCAAGCATGGCCCCTGATGTTCTCAAAGGGCCACACATAAAATTAAACACATTTTAATTCGGAGACCGCAGGCACACAACCGAATATAGTCAGACCATGGAAATGATGCAAGGGATGGTCAGAGACTGTGGACATGTTGCAGGAGATTGTTGGTGACTGTAAACATGCTAAAGGAGTTCAACAAAATGGCAGCCGTCTACACACACACCCCCACCTGTTGCACTGCCAGCTGTAGAGGGGAACAGGAGCTGAACCATCTTTTCACCCATTTCATTCACATTCATGCAACAGGCCGCCGGAGGGGGAGGGAGGTGTGTGTCTGACTTTTATTTAATTTTTTTTAGTCTACTGGAGCCTGACCAGCTGATCTGGTCTGGCTTGCACCAGTCTATCCACATGCTTATCTGACTGATGGGTACGAGCGGTATTATTTTTAATGTTTCGTTCTAAAGGAGTTATTGGAGACTGTGGAAATACTTAAGGACATGGTAGAAATCTCTACTATAACAGGGCAATAGGGAAATGGATTACTGCTAGAAGGGGCCCTAGGGGGTCACTTAAAGGGGCAAGGTTGGGTGCCAGGGCCCTATTAAGTTTGAACATTCAACATCCTCCTTGGTGTGCAAGAGTATGGTGTGCCCCAAGTGTATGGCATTGTTTAGTAGATTTAGTGAGGTAACCAAAATGTAGGCCTGTTACAAAGGGCCAAGCCTAGCAAGAACATTTTCTTGTAGGGTAAGGAGATTAGATAGATTTTTTTTTTTTTTATCTAAGCGTGACAAGGCATTCTGAGATCTTCTCAATCACTGAGTAAAATGTTATTAATTGGAGGTAGCAAAGCATTTTAATCTAAAGAGATGTTGCCATTGCTTTTGCAGAAGCAGTGCTGTGGTGTGAACAGCCCCTTGGACTGGCAAGTATATAACTCCACGTTCCGGACCCTCAACAGTGACTCCGCCTTCCCCTGGCCTCAGCAGTGCTGCGTCATGAACAATCTTGGACAACCTTTGAACGTTAATGGATGCAAGCTGGGCGTCTCTGGATACCTCAATCTTAATGTAAGGATCTTCACTATAAATGCCATAAGATGGCTTCTAAGGTAGTCGTCTACATAAAGGGAATGCTCTTGTATAGCTACCTGGTTGTTTCTTTGTGCCCAAATATACCTGTGCCATTCAACTGACTAATCCTACCTCCTGAGACTTTATCCTAATATGGATTTTATTCAAGAAATTCTTATACTATTTTTTTTTTTTTTTTTTTTTTAATTAAGTTAGGCCAAAAGACATTAACCTATTGTTATTGCATTGGGGGGGGGGGGGGGGGGGGTCATTGGTGGATGGAGAATCCTGTACCACATTGGTGGATAGAGAATCCTGTACCACATTGGTTTCCAGGACACATAGCAGTTTGAAATTTCCATTTCCTTAGGTCAGCCCTAATATATAAGTAGTGGGTACTCCTTGTCACCCAGGTTAACGATGAAATCCTCTTCTCCCCACACTCCAAGGAACCTTATTTATTTTTATTTATTTTTCTCTTCCATTTTGTAGGGCTGTTATGACTTGATTGCTGGTCCACTGAATCGCCATGCCTGGGGTATTTGTTGGTTCGGATTTGCAATCCTGTGCTGGACGGTAAGTTTGCTCTCAGAAATAAGAATAATGGATTAGGTAAAAATACATTTTTGACATGTTTCCCTCTTCAGAAAGGTTGATTAGGCTTTAAAAGTGAACTCCTAACATTAATTCCTGGAAGCTACAAATTGAAGTCTACATTTTGCTATCGTGCTCACTTACATCATCACTAGTGCGCAGTACTGGCATCCTGTAAAGATATACTATACCAGGACATTGATGGACTGAATCAAAAACTGGCTTCCCATTACACTCTGGACTCCATTGGTGAGGTCCACTTGTCTCATGCTGGGTCCTCCATGGAAAGTTAAAGTAGATCTTGCATCCTCCAAGGAAAGATTATGTATTTCATGCTACACTTGAGAAATGGAAAGTCAGACGCCTTTAAAATTGCAGAGGTGGAGGCTAGTCTCAGTTTCCACCTCTGCAATTTTAAAGGCCTATGTTGCAGTACCCAAAAGTACCCAAAAGATCAAGGCCAGCATTGGGGTTGGAAAATTGGCAATGCCTCCTGGGGCTGTAAGGGCCCCCTTACAACAACAGTAGTTGAGTATTCCTGCTATATCTGTTCTCTGCTTTGCAGTTCACATTGCCCGTAGCCTTGTTCTTGCTGTAATATTGTGTACCTGCACCTACTCAAGACATCTGTGTCTGTACAGTTCCTGAGGCTTCCTTTTTTTGATGCTCTGTTGTGTGACTTGTCATGCAATGGCCTCATGAGAAGTTGGGAGTGAGCCACTCCCTTTACAAAAATGTTGGGTGCAGAAGTCTGACGTGGTGGTGTTTCAGCTATTTTAAACCTTCCACTGCATACGTTAATGCCAATTTTTTTTAAACATGGGGCATGGGGGTGTCATAGGTTAGTTTTTGTCTGTGGGCAATATTTGTTCTAATTGTATTTATTTGTTAACCTTTTTAGTTTTGGGTGCTGCTTGGAACCATGTTCTACTGGACCAGAATCGACTATTAAAATCTTGCTGCTGTCGCCTCCTCTGCCAACTTTAGAGAGACCCGCCATCACCAAGCCAATACGGAAGACAGGAGCTAAATGTACCCCCAGATCACCCGGTTACTTGTTCTGACTAATGAAATATTGGCCAAAGGACTTGTGGGGACAGGGGTTTTTCTACACTACCCATCACGTGATGCAGAAACTTTCGATTTAGGAGTCTTCTGACCATTTATTTTGGACTTTTTTTTTTTTTTGTGTATGTATGTGTGTATATATAATAATGCTGAAATGTAAACCTATCCAAAATGAAGATGCACCTGATAATGTCTGGAAGCTATTAGAATTAATGTTTATTCTATAGTGTAAGATTAGGGCCTTGGCCACAGAAGCAATTAACCCTTCTATTATGTAATCCAAAAACATCTACCACCATAATTACGGCTTGCTAGGCATGGGAAGCCTATTGGGTGAGGTACACTCTAGCAAAGAGGCAATGGGCAAAGTGAAGTCCATGTTCAAATTTTGGCCACCTGACTATAGTTATTGAGCACTGCTGGCTATGAGTTACTCCTCTTGACCGCCATGGCTGGATGATGGCACCTACCATCCGAAAAACCAAGGGTGTACAACCTCAAATGATCAGGATATATTTTTTTTTCTATTGTGCAATTAATTACATGATGTAAAATATGATTTTGAGTTGTCTAGGGTATCGGGAAGGTATGCTCATGCAGTTCTATTGGCTGCATTCACTGGTCGATGAACACGAATCGCTGTAGACTTTAAGTAGAGCAAACCCCCCTTCTTCTTCTTTTTTTTTTTTTTGTGTATGATCGATGGCACAAATTATTAGAGAAATAATCTAGAGCCACACTGCATGTGGTAGGGGCACTCCACCCAGCCCTCCACCTGGAGTCAAGGGAAGGTGACTAGGCCCAAGGTTGGAATGGCACCCGCAGCTAGGAGCTTTGAGTGGTGGCCTGGACCATAAAATGAACGTGGTGATGTATGAACCTTGCTAACTTCTGTGGCTCGATCTTTGCCCATTATAGATCGCCTCTGCCCTTTTTAATTGGGCAAAAGTACAAATTTCAAACTACAGTAACTACAAGGAACTGCCTTACTGCATGACACTACAGTACATGAAGAGCCCTGGCCACCACGCGTCCAATCAAAATTAATCTTTCACTTTTTTCTGATTACAAAGAATTGATGAAAGCTGATTTGATTATTGTAGGTCAGGGTGCATCACTCCAATATAATGAAGCCCATTTTCTTTCTTCCTTTTTTTTTTTTTTTAAGGTCACCCATTGTATCTTCTGTTACATTTTTAATTTTCTTTCCTTTTTTAATATTGAATTAAAGTTTAAGAACTCTGCTTGTTTTTATACAGCTGTGCTTATTCCTGTGTCAGTGTTATGGTGTTCTTTATGTTCCATTGTTTTCATAAATGGAGGTTTAATCCCAACCAAGAAAAATCCCACAAAGACCCACAAAAAACTCAAAAGTTGTGTTTTTTTTATTTTTTTGTCCCCTCCTAGATTCTAAAACAATTTTACTAAGCTTCTACTAAACCCACAACAGTAAATCAGTCTGTATATGCAGTAAAGCTTGCTTGTTATACTCGCTGTTAAACCTAAGGGGTTAATACCACTCAATTGTGTAAAAGGGCTGTTTTATCCTGTCTTTTCTGATCCTCCCCTCCTTCCAATGTCCCATAATAATTTCCTGATAACAGTCTATGGAGTCACCCTGCACATGCTCAGTTTGGTGTGTATTGCTAAAGATTATTATTATTATAATAATTTTTTATTTTGGAAGAGTTCATTTGGTCAGCACAGGGCCAATCGGCACTGTCCAGACACAGGGGTCTTGCAGTCTCATAGAACAGTCAGAAAACTCCTCCTACAAGCTTTAACCAGACACTGATAGCAGTCACAAGACTGCTCTAACTGCTGATGAGAAAAGGTATTTAGCAGTTTATATTTGCTAAAATAATTCCATGTTCTGTGGGAGATCAGATATAGTGACTCTAGAGTCCTGGGTTTAGTAACACTTTAAAAATCATCTAAGACTCTTTTTTTTTTTTTTTTTTCCCCTTAGACACCTCAGTGAGCGATAACGTTTGTGATATTGGCCACCTAAAGTGGTTGTAAACCCTGTTACACCACTTGGACCTAATAGGTAAGCCTATGAGGCTTATCTGTAAGTACTGTAAATATCTCCTAAACTTGCACTGTTTAGGAGATATTTACCATATACGCTTGCGCAGGCACACTGAAGAAACGGCCTGCTCGTGCGGTTTTTTTCAGGGCCAATGCCGTGACCGGTGGCTCATTGTGGCTATGGCCAAATGCAGCGCCAGAGCCCATGAACTCGGAAATAACTCCGGGAGACATGTTGCCGGTCACAGCGGTGTAAGGGGACAGTTGCAACAGTTTAAAGCTAAGGCAAGTATTTCATAATGAGCTGGTATGTGATGCATACTAGCGCATTATGCCTTCGTCTTACAGGTGTGGTGGGTGTTTTTTGTTTTTTATGGGTTTACAACCACATGGGGGTAGCCAAAATGTTCCACTTTTTAAAAAATGTTAAATTTTGTTATATATTGTGAAACTAATAAAGTATGATTTTGTGTTCTAAACACACACACTTCAGAATCATAATTGTCTCTGCATAACTGAATAAAATATATAATGCAGTGCCCAACCTTTTCCACTTTCTTCTTCTCTCTCTATCCTCTATATCCTCTATCCACACCTGCCTTTACACGCACATGAACTTTAATGTCATCTCAGTCTTGAGCCTCGTACATGCACTACGATTGTTGGCAGGGGATTGTCTGACAGACTGTTGTCCTAAAATCTTACCATACGCTTCTTTTGACAATTGTTGTCCAACTTTTGGCCAACAAATGTTTGAATGACAGGCTCGAATATTTCCGGCGGACAACGGTTTGACGTCAGATTTTCGTATGGTCAGTACACAAATCCGTCACACAAGTCGAAAGTACAAACACGCATGCTCGGGATCAATGCTCACCAAACAAAGTAGCAGAAGGGGCCCAAAGGGTGGTTCTCAAGCAGAAATTCCTTGTAGTAAGTCACTACCTTCGTGTTTTTTTGGCTGACAATTGTGTACCGTTAGTATGCGAGACAAGATCCTGGCACCCGCCCTTTTGACAAAAAACTGACGCTCTGTTGGCCTACAATCGTACCGTGTGTACGAGGCTTTAGTCTGTAGGGTTCAATACTGAGATGGCCCACCTCTTGCGGCTTCTGGGGAGGCTGTCCGCAAGGTTTAGGAGTGTGTCTATGGGAATGTTTGACCATTCTTCCAGAAGTGCATTCGTGAGTTCAAGCACTGACGTTGGACGAGAAGGCCTGGCTCGCAGTCTTCGCTCTAATTCATCCCAAAGGTGTTCTATCAGGTTGAGGTCAGGACAGTCAAGTTCCTCCACTCCAAACTCGCTCATCCACGTCTTTATGGACCATGCTTTGTGCACTGGTCAAAATCATTTGGTGGAGTGGGGATTATGGGGTGTGTGTGTGTGTGTGTGTGTGTTTTTATTTATTTTGGTCAATTTCATGCTCCTAACTTTGGGGGAACAGTTTTTGGGGATGGCCCCTTCCTGTTCCAACATGAATGCACAAAGCAAGGTCCATAAAGACATGACTGAGTGAAATTGGGGTGGAGGAACTTGACTGGCCTGCAGAGTCCTGACCTCCACCCAAATGACCACCTTTTGGGATGAATAGGAGCGAAGACTGCGAGCCAGGCCTGCTTATCCAACATCAGTGCCTGACCTCACAAATTGGACGCTGTTAACCTTTTGTATGCGTGTAAAGACAGGTGTCCCAATACTTTTGGTAATCTAATGTATCTTCAGTTGGGGAAGGGCACATAAAGAAAGAGGGGTCTGAGCTATCTGCACACCCCGTGTCGCATGGAAAATACAAACCGGAAAATTCCCCTTTTGGGTTTTTTTTTTTTTTTATTATTTTTTTTTTAGCCACAATGAGAAACAAAGGGGTTGTAAAAATTATTGGTTTTATTATCCAAAACACTGATTAGTTGACAGTACAAAAAATATTTAAAATATGAGCTCTGGTGTGCAAAAATTTATTAGCGGTGGAAAGAAATGGTAATTGTTTTTGGACTATGATGAGTCACTGAATACATTCATTCTGGGTGTTTTGGACCACATTTTGAACAATAATTATTTCTCCTTTGACGGCTCCCACTACCTCCCAGGTACAGGGCGTAGCGATGGGCACATGTTGTGCCCTATCCTATGCCAATTTGTACCTGTGGGAGAGGTCCCTCTCCAGCGACAGGGACCTTGTCGAAAATCTGGGCCACGTTATTACATGGCTCGGGTACATCGACGACATCTTCGTCATTTGGAGAGGTTCGGTAGTAACCCTCAAGCAATTTTTTTTTTAAACAAGTAAAAAGTTGCAATGTCACAATACCTCATTTTTAAATAGTTCCTAATAGTCCAAGAGGGCAGGGGCAGGGTATATATGTAGAGATATACAATACATGAGTCTGTCAGGGCTGCCACCGAAAGGGCCAGAAGCCAGGTCCAAAAAGAGCTATAATAAACAAGGAGAGGGGCGCCTCTGAATATATATCACAATTTCATTTATTTAAAAGACAATATACACTCGCATGAAAAACGGCAACGTTGCGTTCAAACGCGTCTCTGGACAGGAGGGTAGGAGGGACTACAAGTCACAGCAAAGTCCACATGCGGCTGGCAGCACATCAAATCCTGATGGAGATGGAGTCAGATGGTTTTGGCAAAGCAGTTTATTCCTTTTTCAATCCTCCAGTGTTGGCATAAGTCAAGTCTGTTTTGAATTCTAAGGATGTGAGTTCCAAAGGTAGTAAGGGGAAGGTGGGGGGACGCCAACACTTGTCACCCACTGTGCTGTGGAGTCTACACGGCCAGGATGGATTCCGTGTAGTTGGTTAGACACGGCCATGTGTAGAAAGCCAGAACGAGGCATGGACAGCACAACAGAGCGTGGCGCCTGAGTGTGACGTCATAAAAATGCGACGCGTTTTTGAGTATACACGCTATAGATGACAGAAATATGGACACTCCTTTCTCAAGCATCATGATTTTATGATAGTCAAGCTACCCAACCAAAACGTCCCTCTTCTTTTTTTTTTTTTTTTTTTTATTTCTTTAGATTAGAGCATAGGGAAGTTTGAAATTTTGGTAACTAGATGCTGTCTGTGACCCAATTTTAGAGCTCTTTGTTCATATCCTATCTATTTGATGTGTGTTAGGTCAAAGCAAAAAAACTGAAGGGGAATCTTGTGTGTGTTGTTTTTTTTTTTTCTTCTGGTGATTTACTGACTATAGCCCTTTATAGATGTTCAGCAGTGTTTGCTGACCTAAGAACTGAATTTCAGTAAAGTTCACTCTTAAGTCTCATTGCTATGTGAAAACTCCAACATCCAAAAATATATATGTTAATATGTTAACCCCCCCCCCCCCCCCCCCCCGCACAGCCCAACACTGTCCAGTTGCACCCTTCAAACCTGCGTAACTGGTCCAGCCAACAAAACTTCCCCTTCTTCTGTTAACATGTCAAGGTTTTTTTTTTTCCCTGAGGACCTCTTTTCATGACCTACAAAGAAATATCTATTAGATAAGATGAGGGTGTGCATAACAACAATGGGTGTGTGTGTGGTTTTTTTTTTTTTGTTTGTTCAAGAGGCTGAACTCGATGGACATACCTTTTTAATTCTAACAACCTTGTCAATAAAATACTAGAAACCTCCAGCAATTTTCATTTAGTGCAGTGAAAGAGTTTAAGTATTTAATTAACCACTTCAGCCCCAGAAGAATTTCCCCCCCTTCCTGACCAAAGCACTTTTGTGATTCTGCACTGCGCCGCATTTAACTGACAATTGCGTGGTCATGCGACGTGACTCCCAAACAAAATTAACGTCCTTTTTTTTCCCCACAAATAGAGATTTGTTTTGGTGGTATTTGATCACCCCTTTTGGTTTTTATTTTTTGCGCTATAAACCAAAAATAGTGAAAATTTTGAAAAAAAAATAATTTTTTACATTTTGCTATAATAAATATCACATATTTTTGGTAAAAAAGTGATTATTGATTGGTTTGCCCAAAAGTTATAGCATTTACAAAATAGGGGATAGTTTTATGGCATTTTTATTAATCTTTTTTTTCTACTAGTAATGGCGGCGATTAGCGATTTTTATCGTGCGACATTACGGCGGACACATCGGACAATTTTTGACACATTTTTGGTACCATTGTCATTTATACAGCAATCAGTGCTATACAAATGCACTGATTCCTGTGTAAATGACACTGGCAGTGAAGGGGTTAAGTGTGTTCTTGGGAGTGTTTCTAACCTTGGAGGGTGTGACACGTCACTGATCTCTGCTCCCGATCACAAGGAGCAGAGATCAGTGACAGTGTCACTAGGCAGAACGGGGAGATGCTTCTTTACATTAGCATCTCCCCCGTGAGACGATCATGGGTATCCCCGTGACGATCGAGTCCGCGGGACCCGAGACACAACTCACGGAGCTTGCCGCGGGCTTGTGCAGGCCGCCTCTTAAAGGGCCATGTACAGGTACGTTAGCTTGCCTGTATGGGCCATTCTGCCGCAGTATATCTGCGTGAGGCGGTCGGCAATCGGTTAAAAGGTCCACCCACAATTTAATCTTTTCAGTGTTTGGTAGATGATGTATGTAGCATCCTCCTGGAGTAGAGTAGGCTGCTAGGTAAATTTAGTTGGCTGTCCTATAATCAGTGGAGCAGAGGATGATTATTTAGGGCTGCTCAGTGTCTCACAGGCTGCTGCTCTGTTACTTCTTCCTGTCTTCTAGAGGATTCTAGAATCATAGTGGGAGGAAGTACCGGGCAGGGAACATGAATATTTATGGAACTCCAGACAATCTCTGGGGGCTGTGCCCGGGTGTTGGAGAGTAGACATGTGCACAACAAAAAAATTAGTTTATTTTCGTTTTGTTTTTCTCGTTTCCGTTGACTCGTAACGATTCGTAAATCGTCGGTATTCGTAACGATTCGTAAGTCGTCGGTGTTCGTATTCGTAACGATTCGTACATTCGTAAGAGTTATTTTTTTGTTGATTCGTTTTTTCGTTAGTTTAATTTTCGTTTATTCGAAATTCGGACGCATTCCTATTTATTCGTACATTCGTTACATTCGTAATCGGAGCATAATTCATAATTTTATGTAATGTGTATGCTATTATTACATTTTAAGACACAGAAAATTACGAATGGAAAAAAAAAAAGTTACGAATCGAAAAAAAAAAGTTACGAATGTACGAATTTTTTCGTTCAATCTATTCGAAGCACGTTAAGCAGCACCATTGTAAGGGACACGGAAAATTACCAATTCAACAAAAAAAAAAAAGTTACGAATGTACGAATTTTTTCGTTCATTTTCGTTGTTCCTGTTTTCGTTTTTTGGATTCTCTTCATTCGTACATTCGTTGTTTCTGATTAGTTATTTTCGGATTTTCATTGTTTTTCGGATTCGTTCAATTCGAACGATTCGTTAATCTGATTCGTTCATTCGTACGAGAACGAACGAAAATAACGAAAAAAAACGAAAAACGAAACTAATTGCACATGTCTATTGGAGAGAGAGCCCATAAATAGTCTTAGACCTGAGCAGGAGGGTGCAGAGTTCCTGGGTCCAGTCCTACAGGAGGAGACCCTATACAGGGAGCTCTGTCCCTGGAGCAGATTTATACAAGAAGCCTTTAGGAAGACATTGAGGCTCCAGCTAGGGGGCCCATGCTCAAACTTCAGTGAGTCCAGGGATCAAGTTGGGTCTGCAGCTAACTGAAGAGAGACCAGAAGGTAGTTGTTGGGGAAAGAGTCCAGCTGTGGTATGATGGTGAGAGTCTACATCTCCATCTCTAGGAAGAGACTGGTGGATATTGGCAGAATGCAATCAATGATGCTGTGGTTATGTGAGTAAGTGCTGAAGAGTAAGTGACTGTGTTTAGCTTTTAAACTCTGGAAGCATGAGGACAGCATAGAGATTCTGTGGGACTTTCATCTTCGTATTCTAAAACATAAATAAAAAATATTCCACTCTAAAGAGTCTGAATGTTTCAACAGAGCATAAGCGACCGCTATCGGGGTTTAATGTCACTTATTTGAAGTATGAGAGTTGGCCAGGCTGAATTCTTCCAAACTAGAAAAACTGGATTCCCTCCCTGAGCTGCGGCTGCACCCTGAGTGTAGAGAGGCACGTAACCAAAACAGAGCCGGCCTCCTGTATGCATCAGAAAACCCTAAATACGTATACAATGTAGTATAAGGTGCAGCTTCCACTTTTCACAGGTGAGAAAATTTTAGTAGGCATGTAAAGAAAACAACCAATGGTGAATCTGGGAACCAGGCCGTTTCTGAAAAAAGCCCCCTGCCCTCAGATCCACACAACCACAGTCCAGTGTTGTTTGGAAGAGGCCTCTGTCCCCATCAACATGGGATCATCTTTGGACTCACTCAAGTTTCATCACATCCCTTCTAAGGACTGGTGACCAGAACTGGACAGAGTACTCCAGATGTGGTCTAACCAGAGTTTTATCAAGTGGCAGGATTATCGTTCTATCTCTGGAGTGTATACCATTTTTTATGCATGCTAATATTCGGCTTTGGTAGCTGCAGCTTGACATTTCATGCTATTGCTCAATCTGTCATCTACTAGGACCCCCCAGAGCTTTCTCCATCCTTGATTCCCCCAGAGGTTCTCTCCCCAGTGAGTAGTTTGCATTTATGTTTTTTGCTCCCAAGTGCATTACTTTACATTTCTCCACATTAAACCTCATTTGCCATGTAGTTGCCCACTCCATTATTTTGTTCCGCTCTTTCTGTAAAATTTATATATCCTGATGTGAAGTTTTTGGCCTGCTTAATTTTCCACTCACCACTCCAGACCAGTCTAAGTACACGTTATCTATCACTACCTTTTGGACACACCCCTGTAACCAGTTTTTTACCCAAGAACAAACCTTGTGGTCAAAGCCTGTAGACCTCAGCTTGTAGATTAAGTGTTTATGGGGAACTGTATCGAATGCCTTTGCAAAATCCAGGTACACTAAATCCATGGGTCTTCCCCTGTCTAGATGGCAGCTCACTTCCTCGTAGAATGTTAACAGATTGGTATGGCAAGAACGACCTTTGGTAAACCCATGCTAATAACTACTAATGATATATTTTTTTCTTCAGTAAATTTTTTGGATATAGTCCCTTATCATCCCCTCCAATAATTTACCGACTGATGTTAGGCTGACTGGCCTAAAGTTTCCAGGGATTTTTCGCTGTCCTTTTTTGAATATTGGGACCACATTGGCTTTACTCCAATAAGCTGGTACAAATCCTGTCAGGATGCTGTCCACAAAGATTAAGAACAATAGCCTGGCTATAACCTGACTGAGTTCTCAGAGGACTCTCGGGTGTAAGCCATCAGTCCTGGTGATTTATTTGTATTACGTTTATTAAGTCTTTCCTTGACTCCAGCCTCTGTTAGCCACAAGGGTACGTCCTGTGATGTGTCACTAACAATACTGTCACGGTTGGTATACCCCTCATTTTCCTGCGTAAAAACTGAGGACAAGAAGGCATTTAGTACAGTTGCCATCTCTGTGTCATCCGTAACCATCCTTCCATCCTCGTCTTTTATGTTTGCAATATGCTCTGATCTTGCCTTTTTAATGTTAATGTATCTATAAAAAAAAATTGGGGACCTTGGATTTTTTCTTTTACTCTCCTCCACTATGTGTGTCTCGTAATCTTTTTTTGCTGCCCTAATTGTGTTCTTACACTTCTTATTGTATTCCTTGTAGTGTTGGAATGCTGATGGTGACCCATCCCCTTTGTTTAAAGGCCATTTTTTTTCTTCAATGATGCTTTTTACATTACGGTTTAGCCACCTGGATTTCACCTTCGCTCTTCTATATTTATTGCCCTTCGGAATGCACTGTGCGGTGCCTTTGTTTAATATGCTCCTAAAGCATTCCCATTTTTCTTGCGTGTTCAATGTATTTAGGATTTGGTCCCAATTGATGTCATGTAGTAATGATCACAGTCCAGAAGAATTGGCTAGTTTGAAATTTAGTGTTGTTGTGCTTCCCTTCTTGCCTTTTTCTATGTTTTACGTTAAATGTGATCATCCTATGATTGCTAGATCCCAAATTGTCCCGTATTTCCACATCTGAGATCAGACTTGGATCGTTCATAATTAACAAATCTAGTTCAGGAATCCACCAATTGACCAATTGACCAATCCACCAATTGACGTTGTCCTGTAAGACATTCATGAAATGACGGGCCTTTAATGTGTGAGCTGTCCCCTCTGCCCAGTTTAGTTTAGAAATTGAATGAAAGGTTTAGCACTGGGAAACACTTTCTGAAAGATAAAAAGTGCATTTTCTATACAACTATTGAAGAGGAAAGAGGGACAGAGGGACTTTGTTCCAAATCAGGGACAGTCCCTCAAAATCAGGGATAGTTGGGAGCTATGCTTTCAATGAGGCTGCCTCCCGCAGCTAATCGGCAGGAACCCCCGCTGAGGTTTCCGCATGTAAAGCAAACACATTTTCCTCAATGTATAACGCATATTAAATGATCAGCATAAGAACGTAGCTTTCCTCCTCACTGCACATCCAGCGTGTTCAGCGTAGCAAACACCCGGAAGTGTCTTCACCGGCTCCACCCAACGCGTTGCGTCACAGGTCACGTGACTCTCTCAAGGGAAATGAAGCCATGTGACCAACGTAACGGGTTATAAGCCACAATTTGTGTATGGGTTGCCATGGTGGCAACCCATACACAAATTGTGGCTTATAACGGTTTGGAAGTTTTATTGTTTTTAATTAAAAGGAAATGGAGAAAGATTGCAAATATAAATAAGCAGATTGCGGACTGTAGAGTTATAGTGGAAGAATACAAGGATTCAGCGTCCTTTGTAACATTAACAACACAGTTGAACAAAGTATTGGAACAAAAGGATATTGAAATTAAACAAAGGAAAAAAAGGAAGTATTTAAAAGACACAAATGATTACAAATTGGAGCAGGCTGTTAAATGGCAATTCAATTTGAAAGATCGGAAAGGAGGGTCCACTACTACAGTGGTCATCAACCCTGTCCTCAGGGCCCACTAACAGGCCAGGTTTTATGTATTAACTTGGGGAGATGCAGACTAGAATACTGCAATCGCTGAGCAGCAAATTATATCACCTGTGATGAATTTCAGTTATCTTGCAAACCTGGCCTGTTAGTGGGCCCTGAGGACAGGGTTGATGACCACTGCACTGCTACATCCCCAGAAAGAGAAGTAAGAATAATGACCCCAATGAGGGATCAAAGATACAGGACATCTGAACCATCTAGAGAATATAGGGATGAGTATAATGGATCTATAAGACCTCCCCATAGGGAAGAATATAATGGACCCAGAACCCCAAAACCATGGTGGCGGAATAAGAACAATTCCAAACCATGGTCTAAGTCACTTAAAAGACCCTTTTGGAAAAATAATGGAAACAAAAATAATAAAAAAACGTGGAATCAGCAAAATAACCATTATGCTAATCAGGATGGCAATGATTATGGCAATCAAGGGAAACATAATCAGTATAATCAAGAAAGAAGGGACCCAAGAGATTATGGGAATCAAGGGAACCATAACCAGTATAATCAAGTGAGAAGGGACCCAAAAGATTATCAATCGGGAAGTTATGGTTATCATGACCAATACCAATATGAATCCAGAAGGAGCCCTATTCACACTCAAAATTGGTATGAAGTACTGAGAGACTATAGGGAAAATGAACCACAACGCTCTTTTTTGGATCAGCACAGGCACGAAAGAACTTCACCGTGGCATGACAGAACAGGAAATATGAGACGACCGAACGCAAGAGGGGGTGCCGAGGAGGATTCAAGGTCCAAAAGAAAAAGAGAATGGTAGGGGAAGGCTACTACTAAGGCTACAACTTGAGTGGAACCGAATTAACCAGAACTGAATTATTGACATTGGATAAAGGACTAAAATATGCACCAAAACGAAAAATGAATACATTTGAACTGTATGTGGATATTCAGAAGTACACAAGGACATTGAACATTAAGAAATATATGATGAACAAACCCCCTGTGGTTGATGGAAAAGAATTAGACACAACAGGTAGAATCACATACAGTCAATTAAGAAATAAATCATTGTTCAATCCACCAATTCATAACAATAAACATATAGAGGTAATCAATAGCAAGATTTGGAGAAATTGAAAATCAAGAAAATGAAAGATCCACAAGACATTAGAAAAGGGATAAAAACTAGAGGAAAATAAAAAAGTTGTAATAAGGCCTGCAGACGGGGGGGGGGGGGGGGGGGGGGGGGGGGGGGCTACTGTGGTACACTCAAAAGAGTACTATAATAATGAACTTTTAGGACGATTGAATGACACCTATTTCAAATTAAGGGGAAACCCGACTAGATCATATAAGAGTGAATTACAAATATTGATACAAAGGGAGAGTAGCAAGAATCTACTAACTAAGGAAGATAAATATCTAATACCAGAAACCTGTAGAGCACCAATAATCTATACAGTACCCAAAATACACAAGGATCAAGTCAACCCCCCCAGGGAGACCAATAATTAATGGAATACAGTCAATGCAAGGCTGGGAGAATATGTGGATTAATTTGTACAACCTCTGGTACCACATACATGCTCCTATCTAAAGGGACACTAAACATTTAATCCAAATATTGAAATTCACTGTAATTAATCTGCAACAGAAATATCTGATAGCCACAGAGGATGTAGCGTCATTATATACAATTATAAACCACAAAGAAGCTATTCAGGCCTCCAGATGGGCTATGGATACATTTAGTAATTTTATCTCAAAAGAAAAAAAAAATTATTTTGAGGTGTCTAGCCTTTGTATTACAGCATAATTATTTTTGGTTCAATTCTGACTACTATAGACAGTTGAATGGGATCGGAATGTATGCACCAAGCATAGCTAACATCTTCATGGCAAAATGGGAAGAGGAAGCAATTTATTCCAATACCCCTACACAACTGGTGATGTATAAAAGATTTATAGATGACTGTATTCCAATCTGGAATGGTGACCAGAATAGTTTGCTACTTAATTTTTCAAAGAATTCAATCAATCAGAAAAATATTAAATTATCGTATGAGATTCAAGAGAATACTATTAACTTTCTAGATCTGGAAATACATCTAGAAGGCAACTCAATAACAACTAAAACATTCTTCAAACCAGTATAGATAGAATAGATAGAAATAGCTACATACCAGTTGATAGCTGTCATTATGATCCATGGCTGATCAACATACCTAAAGGACAAATGATACGTCTGAGGAGAAACTAGTAGTCAGAAAACCTTTTAGGAATAAGCACAAATGATAGGAGATAAATGTATCCATAAAGGCTACAATGAAGAATTTATCAAGAGGAAGATACATGAAGTATCAGAATTACCAAGAGCTCTTTTAATTGAAGATAAAGAAAGAAAAGTTATACAATATCAAGAAGTCCCTATGAGTTTAAGCTATAATGTCCCACACAAACAAATCAAACAAATTTTTTAAAAGTATTGGTCACTCCTTAGAGCAGACAGCCAATTATGGACGATACTACAAGAAAAATTTGTACATAGGAAGGCACCGACACTAATGCCGTGTACACGCGACCAAACTTTTCGGCATCAAAGGTCCGACGGTCTTTCCGACAAACTTTTGATGGACTTTCGAACAACCGGACTTGCGCACAAACGAACAGACTTTTTGAACGTGATGACGTACGAAGGGACTAGAATAAGTCCCTTCGAAACTGATTTTTCGATCGGAGTCCGTAGGAAAGATTTGAAACATCTTTTTTTTCTAAAGTCCATCAGATTTTTCGACCGAAGAGGTCCGATGAAGCCCAAACACGAACCTTATGAACCAGTTCGGTCGAAAAGTCCGGTCGTGTGTACACAGCATAAGGGATCTGATAGTAAAGACGGCCGAGTCACATAGCAGGTCCCGCCTTCTGGAGCCTGCATCGCTAATGGACGTCCCACTGGTCCACTGGTGGGACCGCGGGATATGTGACATCCATCATAGGCGCTGCAGGCTCCATAAGGTGGGAATTACAATGCAGCCACCGCGTAATATCCCCACTCGGCGCTCGGCTCTCCTCCGGCGGCCTGCTGTGATGATGGGCGCGCACCGCACACCACGGCTGAGCTGTTGCTGCAGGGCACATGAAGTCTCCTGGTCAGGTAGGTCAGTGTGTGTCACTACCGTCAGTGTATGTAGGGCAGTGTATGTCAGGTAGGTCAGTGTTTGTCAGGTAGGTCAGTGCATGTCAGGTAGATCAGTGCATGTCAGGTAGGTCAGAGTAGGTCAGTGTATGTATGTATGTCAGGAAGGTCAGTGTGTGTCAGGAAGGTCAGTGTGTGTCAGGTAGGTCAGTGTATGTAGGTCAGGTAGGTCAGGTAGGTAGGTCAGTGTGGCAGGTAGGTAGGTCAGTGTGGCAGGCAGGTGAGTTTAGTGGTCAGTATTATAGGCACCGGTAAGCCAAGCAGCAACCAGCAAGTGAGCTTACCCCCGCCACACAACCCCACCGCCCAGCCAAAAAACCCTGTGCCGCAGCCCCCCCCCCCTGTGCCAGCCTTGGACTTCGGTCTGAAGCCCCTGGTCTTTTTGCCACCTATCAACTCCCCTGGCAATTGATAGGAAAACCCCAGTGAGGTTTATATTTATCTTATTTCTATCTTGTCATTTTTAATATTGACCACTAGATGGAGTCTGCTTAATTGTATCTTATATCTCTGCTTTTTTTGTATTAATTATTGGGTCTAAAATTGGCCCTTGCAACAAGTTTTAAAATGATTATCTTAATAAATGATTATAAAGATTTTATGGATAATATTGTATAATATACCTGTAAATCAATGTAGTTTATCTATAAACGTGATTGACGGCATGATGAGCTAATGATTCTCACATCACCATGGCAACCCATACACAAATTGTGGCTTAAAACCTGCTACGTTCGTCACATGGCTTCATTTCCCTTGAGAAAGTCACGTGACCTGGGACGCAACGCGTCGGGAGGAGCCGGTGATAACACTTCCGGGTGTTTGTTATGCTGAACATGCTGGATGTGCAGTGAGGAGGAAAGCTACGCTCTTACGCTGATCGTTCAATATGCTTTATACATTGAGGCAAATGTGAGTGTTTACTTTATACTAAGAGCAGGCAATCAGTGTATTAACAATCTTGCTCAATGATGTTATGTTAATTGTTTTGAGAATCAACTTATCCTGGAGAGGTTGGATTGCTTTTGGAAAGGTCCAGGAGGACTGTTTGCACTGTGATCCAAGATCGGAAACATATAGAGACTGACCATCATAAGAATTCTGTGTCTGAAAGCTCCTGGAAGGTGAGCAGGCAGTTCACACTGAGGTGGTGGTGACTTTCTGTCTGCACTTCTTTCATTTTTGTTTTTTTTATGATCCCAGTTTAAGGACTTTCCCTATAGAATCTACATATCAGAATTTTTTTGCAGTAATTAGATGTGTATGGACAATTTATTGTATGTGGTTGTTTCTTTATTTATCACGGTGGAACAGTTTTATAGGTTCTAGATCTATTTTACTGCATTTCTTGTTAACATTAACACATTCCATACAAAGCATCACAAAATAATACTTGGTTCTTTATTTTCTAAAAGGGGCAGTACTGGGGGGTGGGTAGTGGTAGAACTGAGGGACGGTCCTCAGAGATGGGTAGTGGTTGAACCGAGGGACGGTCCTCAAGAGGTGGGTAGTGGTGGAACTGAGGGACGGTCCTCAGAGGTGGTTAGCGGTGGAACCGAGGGGCGGTCCTCAGAGGTAGGTAGTGGTGGAACCGAGGGACGGTTCTCAGAGGTGGGTAGCAGTGGAACGAGGGACGGTCCTCTGAGGTGGGTAGCGGTGGAATGAGGGAACGGTCCTCAGAGGTGGGTAGGGGTGGAATCAAGGGATGGTCCTCAGAGGTGGGTAGCGGTGGAACCGAGGGACGGTCCTCAGAGGTGGGTAGCGGTTGAACGAGAGACGGTCCTCAGAGGTGGGTAGTGGTTGAACCAAGGGATGGTCCTCAAGAGGTGGAAAGCAGTGGAAGCGAGGGACAGTCCTCAAAGGTGGGTAGCGGTGAAACTGAGAGACGGTCCTCAGAAATAGGTAGCGGTGGAACCGAGGGACGGACCTCAGAGGTGGGTAGCGTTGGAACCGAGGGACGGTCCTCAGAGATGGGTAGGGGTGGAACCGAAGGGAGGTCCTCAGAGGTGGGTAGCGGTGGGTAGCGGTGGAACGAGAGACGGTCCTCAGAGGTGGGTAGTGGTTGAACCGAGGGACGGTCCTTAAGAGGTGGAAAGCAGTGGAACCGGGGGACGGTCCTCAGAGGTGGGTAGTGGTGGAACCAAGGAACGGTACTTAGAGGTGGGTAGAGGTGGAAGGGGGGACGGTCCTCGGAGGTGGGCAGTGGTGGAACCGAGGGATGGTCCTCCGCTGTGGGTAGTGGTGGAACCGAGGGATGGTCCTCGGTGGTGGGTAGTGGTGGAACCGAGGGACGGACCTCTGAGGTGGGTAGTGGTGGAACCGAGGGACGGTCCTCTGAGGTGGGTAGCGGTGGAACCGAGGGACGGTCCTCGGAGGTGGGTAGTGGTGGAACCGAGGGACGGTCCTCCGCTGTGGGTAGTGGTGGAACCGAGGGACAAACCTCTGAGGTGGGTAGTGGTGGAACCGAGGGACGCTCCTCGGAGGTGGGTAGTGGTGGAACCGAGGGGCGGTCCTCGGAGGTGGGTAGGAGGCAGAGACAAGGGTGACTTGGAAGGAGGAGGTCATGCACCTATTCTCTGGGGGAAAAAAGCCCAGAGGGAAACAATACTGAAAGCTTAGGGTATCCAGAGAAAATGGTCACCAGTACTTAATATTTTGTCCCCGCCATGTTTCCAAAAATTCCTCTGATCACGAAAAGAGAAAACTTCTCTATAATGATGGTCAATATCATTGTATCATATATGCAAATGCTCCATAAGTGATGCATAAAATTAAACTATATCCAATATTATATGCAAATAAATTTATTCAGTAATGCATCAGCAACGTGCCACGGGGTGGTTCCACAATCTAAGATTATATGAACAAGACTCAGGGTTATTTATAATCTATTGAACTGGATACAACTTGTACTCCCTTTTCTGGCACCTATAATAAATCTGTTAGTCTTCTAGTGAGAAGAGGATCAGCTAGGTACAAGCATTGTGCAGTACTTTTTAGCAGGAAGCAGAGCCTGCCAATGTAATAAGCATGTTTGCCCCCATGTATTCAAATAAGGTGCTGTCACCCACTGCATCTTTAACAACCATGACTCATGTGCTGTCAGCTGAATTCCCCGCTAACAGCAGAATGTAAAGTAAAGAAAATTAAAAAGTGAATTAAAAAAACAGTGTGCTCCCCTCCCAAATCCATACCAGGCCTTTTGGGTCTGGTATGGATTTTGAGGGGGACACCACGACAATTTATTTTAAAAAATTGGTGTGAGATCTCCCCGCAAAATCCATACCCGATTGGGTGACCCCAACCCCTTTTTGGCGCCATCGACTGGGGCATGCTGGGTCAATGATGTCACACAGTTTTTAGTTTTTTTAATGGTGGATGGGAATCAAAGCTGTCATTCTGCAGGAGCCAAGCGTTGGGTGCGGACCGTTTTTTTTTTTGACCCCACTCTTTAGCTTATTTAGTGGCGGGTGGAAAACAAAGCTGTAATGCGGCGTACACACGGTCGGAATTTCCGATGGAAACAGTCCGATGGGAGCATTTCGTGTGTATGCACATCGGTCTTTTTCTGTCGGAATTTCCGACGGACTTTGAATTGACCTGTTCTCAATTTTTCCGACGGAAAACCTTTCTATCGGATTTTCCGATCGTGTGTATGCAATTTCGACACGCAAAATTCTGACGCATGCTCGGAAACAATTCGACGCATGCTCGGAAGCATTAAACGTCCCTTTTATAGTGCTGTCGAACGTGTTTTATGCCGCTGTGTTACTGACCGTCGGAATTTGGTGTGACCGTGTGTAGGCAAGACAGTTTGAGCGAAATTCCATCGGAATTCCGACGGGAAAACCATCAGAGCTTTCTCCGACGAGAATTCCAACCGTGTGTACGCGGCATTAGTCGGCATACACTCTTTTGTGTGGGTCGATGGGCGGCGTTCATTGTGATTGATGTGGGAATTAATTTTTATTTTTTAAAAGGATAAGTTCACTCATATTTAGGGTGCAACATGTAACATGTTCACCATCAGACCCCTCTTCTCACACTCGTGGCAGCAAGTTGGGGATCTTCTCCCTGCACTCGCTGTCACAATTCAAGACCTTGCTTTGTGCACTGGTGCGCAGTCATGTTGGCCATCCCCAAACTGTTCCCACAAAGTTAGGAGCATGAAATTGTCCAAAATGTCTTTGTATGCTGACGCCTTAAGAGTTCCCTTCACTGGAACTAAGGGGCCAACCCAACCCCTGAAAAACAACTCTATACCACAACAACCCCCCCCCCCCCCTCCACCAAATGATTTGGACCAGAGCACAAAGCAAGGTCAATAAAGACATGGATGAGCAAGTTTGGAGTGGAGGAACTTGACTGGCCTGTACAGAGTCCTGAACTCAACCTGATAGAATATCTTTGGGATGAATTAGTGGGCAGACTGCAAGCCAGGTCTTCTCCTCCAACATCAGGGCCTGACCTCA
Organism: Lithobates sylvaticus; assembly: GCA_028564925.1. Classification (NCBI taxonomy): domain Eukaryota; kingdom Metazoa; phylum Chordata; class Amphibia; order Anura; family Ranidae; genus Lithobates; species Lithobates sylvaticus. Next base: position 27,523,264 of record CM053027.1, read on the forward strand.
CAAATGCACTTCTGGAAGAATGGACAGACATTCCCATAGACACATTCCTAAACCTTGTGGACAACCTTCCCAGAAGAGCTGAAGCTGTTATAGCTACAAAGGGTGGGCCAACTCAACATTGAACCCTACGGTCGGAGATTCCGACCACAAAATCCATCTGATTTTTTCCGACCGATTTTGTCCGACACTGGTGTTGCATACGGACAAAGTTGTCGGAAAATCCGATCATTCTGAATGTGGTGACGTTCGTTGCGTAGGACGGAGGCTAGTAGCCAATAGCTTTGGTCTCGTAATTTGATCTGAGCATGCGTGGCACTTTGTCCGTCGGAATTCTCTACACACGATCGGAAAAAGTCCGATCGGATTTTATTGTCAGAAAATTTGAGAGCAGGATTTCAAAAGTCCGATGGAGCCCACACACGGGTGGATTTTCCGACAACATGGTCCGATCGGACATTTTCCGTCAGAATTTCCGACCGTGTGTACGGGGCATAAGACTGGGATGCCATTAAAGTTCATGTGCGTGTTAAGGCAGGCGTCCCAATACTTTTGGTAATATAGTGTATTTTAAGACCCTTTCATTATGTTTGTTCACTACTGTGTCAAAAAAAAAAAAAAAAAGAAGAATAAAGACGGGTTTTTAAAGTTGACATTTGAAATCTTTCAAAAGGTGTGATTATGCTTCAAGATGAAAATAAAAGAGGACAAAATTACACCCTTCACCCTGCTGCGATTCATGTTCGACGAGCGTACCGATTGAACTATTACCCGTTTCACACTGGAACAAATAACCAGAACAATTTTTTATTTTTTTTATTTTTATTTTTTTATAAAAATGTGTTTATTTTCCAGACCAAACTGCAGTAATAAACTGGACTGAAACAACAAGACATTGCAAACAAATAATCGAGTAGCTAAACAGTCAGTTCTAATCGCTTTCAATGTACAGAGCCCCATTTCAATGGAAAAAGAACCCTGCATGCTTCTTCAGAGGCTGGACAATCAGAAAGGCCTGCTGACCTCAGCATTGTTTTGCACATTTCCCCGCCTCTGAGGAACCTTTCAATAGCTCATTTACATATTCCAGTTTTATTAGAAGGTAATGGATGTGCGAAAATACAAGTTAAATTAGCACCTCATTTCTGCATGACTTCTGGTCCAGTTTTTAAAAGGTCTTCTTCACAGCCCTCCATTCTTTTATATATATTTACTTATATTCTTCATATTTATATTATTGTACAAATACGATTCTGGAACACTGCTTAGATACAACAAATATAGTTACAATAACATAGTATACTCCATTTTACCTGTGTACATATAATACAGCCATACCCCACTGTCAGCTGAGCTTGCTACTGGAATATTAGCAATGGCTTTCCACTTCTGATACATCAAGATAAATTAGTTAAAAAAAAAAAAAAAATTAAAGCTGAACCCCAGACAAATATATATATAAAAAAAAAAAAAATATGTAATCCAGTTTAATCATTAAAATCTTTCAATGTATTTTTTCAATCAAGGACAGCTATTCAAGCTCTATTGCTCCTGCCAGTACTGTCAGTATAATGCTGAAAGTTTGCGGACAAGAGGAGCGAGCAGAGTGATGGCTTCATGTGTGTGTGCTGCTGCTCCTTGACCTTAGACATTTGCAATTCGTTTAGTTTCGAATTCATTTTTTAACGAATTTTGACAAATTCGTTAATTCCAAATTTGCGAAATTTCCGAATTTCCGAATTTCAAAATTTGCGAAATTATGATTTTCCAAAATTTCTGAGATTCCGAATTTCGGAAATTACGAATTTCCGAATTTAGAATTTTCGAATTTCCCGAATTTTCGGATTTCCGAATTTCCGAATTTTCGGATTTTCAAATTTCCGAATTTTCGGATTTCCGAATTTTCTGATTTCCGAATTTTCGGATTTCCGAATTTTCGGATTTGCCGCATCTAACCAAATGGAACGTAACGATCTAATAATAATAAATAACAATAATAATAATAAAACCTTTTTATTATTATTAATTATTTATTATTAATTATTTATTATTCATTTGTTCCGTTCCATTTGTTTAGATGCGGCATTCGTTATTTCAGATATTTCGTAACTTCGGATAAATTCGTACTCGTTAATTTAATAGTTAATTATTAATTAAACAGATTTTTTTTTCTTTTTTCAGATTTTCAAATTTTGGGATTTTCAAAATTCCCGAATTCCGAAAGCCCGAAAATTCGGAAATTCAAAGTTCCGAAAGTCCGAAAATTCGGAATTCCGAAAAACCGAAAATCCAAAATTCGGAAATTCGATAATTCGGAAATCTGAAAATTCGGAAATTCTAAAATTCTAAAGTTTGATAATTCGAAATTCGGAAATTTGAAAATTCGAAATTTCGGAAATCCGAAAATTTGAAATTCGGAAATCCGAAAATTCGAAATTTGGAAATCCGAAAATTCGAAATTCTAAATTCGAAAATTCGGAAATTCGGAAATCCGAAAATTTGAAATGGGAAGATTCCCGAAATTTCCAAATTTCCGATTTTCCGAATTTCCGAAAAAAGCAAAAAAACGAATTAAACGAAAACGAAAATGAACAAATTTTTTGTCAGTGCACTACTTGACCTTCCAATCAGCACCCTGGAAGCGGTTCTGTGGCCAAGCTGCATCGCTTGGCAGAAAGAGGAGGTCACCAACTTGCCATGCGGTGTGACAGAGCTGCCTTAATCACAAAACTGGATAAATTAACTTTGGCATGTAAAATAGATCTGGTATATGTATGTAAATAGCTGTTTTCTAGAGTTTAGCTGTAAATGGATGTTAAATTATTGCTACCTGAAACTTTTTATTAAAGCGTAAGTTGAAATACAATGCACATTTCAGCTTTTGGGTAGATGCCATCAGGATGAAACACTCACGGTCTTCTGATATGTCTTGGGGATTAGTCAAGAACTCTGCATGTTTCCAACTCTGCCCAGCTGCCACAGCCTAAGAGTTAGTGGATTGGAGCCTAGAACCTTAGGTAGATATTACTTGGTACATGTAATATACCAAGTAACATACTGATAATGTCCCAATGGGGAATCTGGGTGATAGGTGGGTTGACTCAGTGTGTAGGCATCTGCAGTCTACATTCTCCACTGCAGGTGGCACTCGACTGTGGTGGCAATGCAGCTGGGGGAGGAAGTTGAGAGAAACTGGGTTTCTCTATGACTTCCTCGGTCACTTGGGGCAGTGATCTGGTTGGGTGCTCTTGACCCTGGTGGCCAACTTAGACCAAGCAGAGTCTATTTGCCCCCCCCGGGTTTTGGGACTTTATGCGAGTGGCTAGTGTAAGGACAGGACACCCCATCTTACAGGGGCAGCACTAGCGGTAGGGAAATGTTCCGTTTGAGTAGAGAAAGAGCAGGGACTATGTCTACCTTCTCAGGAAGCTTCCCCATTGGGTTGGCTTGGCTAGGCCTCACTCTTCTCCTTGTGGCAGACGCTGTTGGCAGCTCTGAGTCTACACACAGCTGACTCTGCACTGAACTGTTGTAAGTGCCCCAGTCGGATGAGCCTCTCCGCTGGGCCTGTTTGTACTGTTCTGCTATTTCTGCAAAACACTGCTTTTTGTTAACTCTGCATGCTTATTGCCAGCCTCAGTAAAACCAGGGACAGTATGTAAAAATCTGTGTTTTTTTTTACATCTGTTTCTGAAATGTCCCTTACCGACATCCTTTTGGTCTAAAAATCTCGAGATTATAGCTGCCCCACCTCTCCAGTACCTTTTCAGCCAATAGAAACATGTCTGCGTATACTGTGTGTACATGTATGTGTATACTGTGTGTGTGTGTATACTGTGTGGCCCCATAATCTTTGATTGCCTGGGGGCCCCATAATCTCCTATTGCCCGGAGGCTCCATGAGTTGCCAGTCCGCCCCTAATGTAATAAACACATGCACCCATTAACTTCCACAGAAACCTCAGGATGTAGATGTAATAATTGGTTCAGAAGTTTGGAGCGCCACACCAAAATGCTGGAGTCCAAAAAGGAGATTTTATTCCAAATGTAGGATCAAACTTGGATCCATCTAAAATGTAATGGTGACCCACAGATTTGATCTAAGTGCCAGCATCCCCATCTATACTAGACAACTTTACCACCAAGAAATTGGGACTTTTTTGGCATTATAACAATACAACCAAGTATGACTAAAATACAAGATTAATCTTACAATACTCTTGTAAAATAATAAAATAATACTGTATTTTATTCATACTTGATTGTATTGTTTGTAGCTAAAAAGTCCCAGTTTCTTTGGTAGTAAAGATGTCTAGAACAGCCTTTTTTTTTCAACCAGAGTGCCTTTAGGTTTCTTTAGGCGTGCCTTAAAATAATATCTAAAAAATGCCCAAAAATTGTATACATATCAGCCAATGGGTCAAGCTTGCCTTCTAGTTACGCAAAGCCAAAGGTTTTAATTGTGTACCTTTACAACGTCCTAACAACCGATGATGCCATCAGTTGATAAGGAGGACGTTGGGGGCCTTCCCAGCATCCTTGTTTGACCCTGCCCTGCCCCTCTCAGCACTGGGTTTATAAGATTTTAGAATGGGATGCCTCGAGATTGTGCAGAATTTTATGGGATGCCTTGACTGAAAAAAAGGTTGAGAAGCACTGGTCAAGAATAAAACTTGGATGGACTCAGTAGCTGCTGAGCAACTGTGGTCAAGCTGCTACTCCAACTAACCAATTGTGTATTTCTAATATAAGTCTATGAAGTCACTGTTTTTTCTGAGCTCATCTAAGTTTTATCCTGTGTTGAGTCCTTACGAACTGTTTTCTTAAGCCCCAATGAAAGGGGCAAATTGTGCCCCCCCCCCCCCCGAAACACGTTGGAGGTTACGTTCACTATGTGTTTGGAATAAAATCTCATTTTGACCGCCAACGTTTCGGTATGGTGCTCCAATCTTGTGATCCAAATATTACAGCCACTAAAAAACGAGTTTCACTCTTGCTGCTTGATTCTTCATCTACAGTATTTTACATTACAGCAAATGAAGTAGAAGGAGGAAAATGTCCTTTCTTGGCTTTGCCATGGCTTGAAGACCAAGTAGGAACTGTGGCAGGGGGAGATCTTTGAAGGAAAGTGTATAATACTTTAACTACCAGAGATTTTCCATCATGAAAATCTCTACCAAAAAAAATAACGAGCCCTTTCAAAGGCTCTAATAAGGTCCTCAACTTCTAACCTCCAAGAGCAATGTGTAAAATGCATAGTAGTCAGTAGCAGTTTGCAAAGATGTGTTTGGTTTCACCTCCAACATTGGGTGCCCTACATGTGTGTATGTTTCTGTTGGTTTAGCTTAGTTTTTTAACATTTTAGAATGGGATGTCTCGAGAGTGTGCAGAATTTTATGGGGTGCCTTGACTGAAAAAAAGGTTGAGAAGCACTGGTCAAGAATAAAACTTGAATGGACTCAGTAGCTGCTGAGCAACTGTGGTCGAGCTGCTACTCCAACTAACCAATAGTATTTCTAATATAAGTCTATGAAGTCACTGAGCTCATCTAAGTTTTATCCTGTGTTGATTCCTTACGAACTGTTTTCTTAAGCCCCAATGAAAGGGGCAAAGTGTGCCCCCCCCCCCCGAAACATGTTGGAGGTTACGTTCACTATGTGTTTGGAATAAAATCTCATTTTGACCGCCAACGTTTTGGTATGGTGCTCCAATCCTGTGATCCAAATATTACAGCCACTAAACAACGAGTTTCACTCTTGCTGCTTGTTTCTTCATCTACAGTATTTTACATTACAGGGAATGAAGTAGAAGGAGGAAAATGTCCTTTCTTGGCTTTGCCATGGCTTGAAGACCAAGTAGGAACTGTGGCATGGATTCTGTCCGATCGGACAATGTTGTCGAAAAATCAGACGTGTGTATGCACCATCGGACAGTGTTCGTCGGTTTGTCCGACGGACAAAGTCTTATCTCCTGCTGGAAAGATTTGCCGTCAACACGGTCCGATCACACCAAGTCCGATCGTGTGTATCGAATTCCTGACGGACAAAGTGCCACGCATGCTCAGATCACATTACAAGACCAAAGCTATTGGCTACTAGCCTCTACGTAGTCCCGTCGTAGGCAACAAACGTCACCACGTTCAGAATGATCGGATTTTTCGACAACTTTGTCCGACCGTGTGTAAAACCAACATCGGACAAAGTACGACGGACATGATCCGACGGACCTGGTCCTCGGAAAACTACCAGAGATTTTTCATCATGAAAATCTCTACCAAAAAAAATAACGAGCCCTTTCAAAGGCTCTAATAAGGTCCTCAACTGCTAACCTCCCAGAGCAATATGTAAAATGCATAGTAGTCAGTAGCAGTTTGCAAAGATGTGTTTGGTTTCACCTCCAACATTGGGTGCCCTACATGTGTGTATGTTTCTGTTGGTTTAGCTTTGTTTTTAACATTTTAGAATGGGATGCCTCGAGAGTGTGCAGAATTTTATGGGGTGCCTTGACTGAAAAAAAGGTTGAGAAGCACTGGTCAAGAATAAAACTTGGATGGACTCAGTAGCTGTTGAGCAACTGTGGTCGAGCTGCTACTCCAACTAACCAATAGTATTTCTAATATAAGTCTATGAAGTCACAGTTTTTTCTGAGCTCATCTAAGTTTTATCCTGTGTTGAGTCCTTACGAACTATTTTATTAAGCCCCAATGAATGAGGGGGCTTATTTCTTGGCTTTGCCATGGCTTGAAGACCAAGTTGGAACTGTGGCAGGGGGAGATCTTTGAAGGAAAGTGTATAATACTTTAACTACCAGAGATTTTCCATCATGAAAATCTCTACCAAAAAAAATAATGAGCCCTTTCAAAGGCTCTAATAAGGTTCTCAACTGCTAACCTCCCAGAGCAATGTGTAAAATGCATTGTGAGTGATCATTTCATTTGCCCCATGTATGGCTACCTGACACATCTTAGCCCCTTAGGAAATTCCGACCACAAAATCCGTCCGATTTTTTACGACGGATTTTTTACGAAACTGGTGTTGCATACACACGGTCGGACAGAGTTGTCGGAAAATCTGATCGTTCCGAACGTGGTGACGTTCGTTGCGTACTACGGAACTACGTAGAGGCTAGTAGCCAATAGCTTTGGTCTCGTAATTTGATCTAAGCATGCGTGGCACTTTGTCCGTCGGAATTCCCTACCCACGATCGGAAGAAGTCCGATCGGATTTCGTTGTCGGAAAATTTGAGATCCTGCTCTCAAATTTTTTCCGGCGGATTTTAACACGATCGGATTTTCCGACAACATAATCCGATCAGACTTTTTCCATCGGAATATCCGACCGTGTGTACGGGGCATTATTCTGTAAAAGTTGTGAAAATGAATTTAAAAATAATAAATTAAATTTGACAAAAAGTGTTGTGACCCCCCCCCCCCCCCTCATTACTTAACATATTGCAATGCTAATTACCCCTAAAGACTGCCATCGTTCAGCATTGTCCTGGCAAGTTTAACGTTTATTTTGCTGAAGGGACATATTTAAACCGAGTTTGAGGTGGATCTTATGGCTGAGAAAAAAAAAAAGAAAACTACTGAAATATTAATATAATACAATTCTCCTCCACAAGATCTTTTTCTCATAAAATACAAAGGATTTAAAAAAACAATTAAAGTGGTTGTAAACCCTTACAAACCACTTCAGCCTACAGGTAAGCCTAGATTAAGGCTTACCTGTAGGTCCAATAAATATCTCCTAAACCTACATGGTTTAGGAGATATTTGGAAAAAAAGAGGCATCGCTGTCTACGGCGCATGCGCCGTAGACAGCGGTGCGCAGGCGCACTGCGCATGCCGAGATCACGGCGATATACCGCTTTCGTGCGCATGCGCGGGAGTGACATCATCGCCAATCCAGCGAATGACAGCACTGGAGCGGCGAGACCTGGAAGTCACTCCGGGTCGTGGATGAGGACCGCTTCTGGGGCTTCGTTCTCAGGTAAGTTATTCATAATGAGCTAGTATGCTATGCATACTAGCTCATTATGCCTTTGCCTTGCAGGTTCCGTTTTTTTTTTTTTTTTTTTTTGGGAGGAGGCTTTACTTCCTCTTTAAAAACCTAAAGTGGGCCTACTCGTTTTGAAGGCCATCTAATCTAGCTCACACTTCAGTTCAGTCATTGGATCTTTACTAGGATACATGGCAAAACATGGTCATCTAGAGCGGGAAACAATGTTTGGTTTTGTTAAATAAGTTTTGCATAGTCGATATTTTGCAAAGTGCTGTCAAGTTAAAATCTTTAATTCCATTTGTCTTACCAAATGTCATCACAGGGCTTCTGTCAATTTATTTACCTTTACTACTACTTTTTAATTACTTTAAGTCAGTGGTCTCCAAACTGCAGCCCATGGGAGGTGGCCCTTTGCTTGCCTTTATTTGGCCATTGGGGCACCATGCCATCTGGCACGGACACCAATGATGGGGCTCTATTCCTCCCACAGACACCAACGATGGGGCACCATTCTTCTCACAGATACCAACATTTGGGTACTATTCCTCACACAGACACCAACGATTAGGGGCCATTCCTACCTTGAATACCAACAATGAGGCACTTTTCCTCCCACTGATACCAATAATATAACACTATTTCTTCCTCTAAAACCAATGATGGGTCCCAGTTTACTCTCAATGACACCAGGGCATTTTCTAAACCTACTGGTCACAGTTTGCCCCCCCCCCCCCCAAAGCCTCAAGGACACTAAACTGGCCCTTTGTTCAGAAAGTTTGGAGACCCCGGCTTTAAGCAAACATTGACATCTTTGGATCAATCAGACTGGATAAACTGCACTGCAGCTATACAATATTGTTAATATTACAAATAATAAAGAGTACTGTCCATCATTAGGTAGGCAAAGAAAACAAGCAACACAAAAAAAAAAAATCTCCTTCACTAAATCAATGTTTTAAAGATTGGATTCTTGGTTCCTTTTGGATCTTTTAATTATTTACATATGGTTTTGCCATCACTGCAGGGTATAAATTGACCCAGACATGCAGCAAAATATGTTAGCTGTAGCAGTGAAAGATCCAAAGATCAACAACATTCTCTCTTTTGCATAAAAATGTATATACCCTGGTTTCCATCATCTGCTACTCAATTTGTCTACCACTCCGGCTGTCCAAGATGACAGACCTCCGTTGTGGTTGGTAGAAGCAACTGGTTGATGTCTCTAGTCTTTGCCCGTTTTTGGGGATTGTCATTTTATTCCTGAGAATGACCCCATCTGGAGTCCTCTGGTTTTCTCCCGCAGACTCCTGTGAAGTGGTCCCGGTTGGGCTTTTAATAGGAGTTAGAAGAATTCTGGAATCAATTGAAGGATGGTCCATAATGGGAAAAGGTGGGCTAAACAGTATGAGACTTTGAGGTCTTCCTGGTCGGGACCTAAAAGACTTTGAGATTCCAGAAGGGCGTTCCAATTTAGATGAAAAAGGCGTGTCCCCAGAAGCCTCCCCATCTGAAGTGCGCTTGCGGCGAAGAACTGGAACCTCTTGAGAAACACCACGGTTGTTGTCTGAAGAAGAGGAATTCATAGTGGAATGATGAGTAGCATCTGTAGAAACTGGATCACTATTCTCCTTTTCCTCCACAGCTTTAACCTCAGTCTTTGGTGTCTTTGGAATGTCATTATGTCCCGTTACTTGGGGTGAAGCCTGCTTTACTGTCGAATCAGGTTCACTATCTTTTTTCTCAAGAGGAAGAACTTCTGAATCTGCATTTAACACTTGTAACGGCTGAGGAATTTGGGTGTACTGGACCTTTGGTGGTACTACTGGAACAGCTTTGGCTTGGCACATTTTTATCATAAACGAAGCTCTAACTGCAGAGACGCTCACTGGAGCGGAGTTACGACGTCCCGTTGGGGCATGATTTGCCAAATCCAAATCGCTATTTTGGTGAGAACTTGGCTTCTCGTTCAAACTTTTTGATCGATCATACAAAGATAGTGTGGTAGTTGTGGTTGATTGATGAATCTGCTGATGTTTTGTACCATCAGGATTCTGGGTGGGTGTGTTTTCAAATGTAAAAATTGCTGCAGATGAAGAGGATGAATCTGATTTCAAGGATGAAGGTTGACTTTGAGGTTCCTCTGATGATCCTTCTTCGGCAATATCACTGTCATTTGGTTGATGATTATTACAGATATGAGTTGAAGGCTTTATCTCCTGAACATTGACATTAGGCAAACTATCTAAGGAATTTAACGTCTCTTTTGGAGTTACTACTGTAGTATCCAAGGATTCATTGTCCTTCACCCATAAAAGATCAGTTACGGGTTCTATACATGGACTTCTATCATTGTCTTCGGTTTTAATCGAAGAATCAACTTCATTTCCACCCACCATAATTTCAGGATATCCGGATATCATTTGTCCATGCTGTGGTTCGTGTTTAAGATTTTGGTTTATTAGTTGATCCTTCTTTGATCTAACGTAACAGCCTCCATCCGCTTTAATGCCAGCCACTTTCAACGTCCACTGACTCGTTCGAGTGTCTTTACTGTCCAGGGATAAGCTACGTGTAAACCCTGGCCTTTTATATAGTTCCCCTGTAGTTCCTCTCCTCTTTGGTGGTATGGCTGGTGCCTCAGTCTCTACAACGGTCTTTAATTTTGGAGAGTGCAAAGGGCTTGTTACCCATAGGTGGTCTTCCCATAGTTCTTCAAGCTCAAATGTCTGTGCACCGTCCCCTCCAAGATCATCATCGTTATCTAAAGACTCACTTGATTTTCTTTCTTCCGACTTATCATCCCTGTCATCTCCTTTGCTTACATTCATTATATCAGAAATCACTTGCACATCTTCACTTTCACTTTCTTTTACAACAGCCATCCTTCTCTCTTTATCAGCAGCCGTAGGCTTTTGAAGGGCAATCTCCTCAGTTGGCGCTTCAGCGGTGGATCTCGAATCGTGCTCATCAACAAGTCTTTGTTCTTGCTGTGTACATTCATGGGCTTCTTGAGGTAGGGTGCTGTCATTTTCCAGTTCTGTATTTGGAGGGATTACATTTTCTTTTTGGTTATTGCTTTCCTCTGCCGTATTACCACTGTCTTCATCTAGCGAATGAGGAGTGTCCTTCCCTACATTCAGTTCAGGCGCTCCATCGCAAGAGCTGTCTTCTTTTACAGCTTCACTGCTTTGAGAAAATGGCGACGGAGCTCTGTTCGAATCTGCTGCCGTTCCTGCAGAAGTAGAAATTTCTTCTTCTGACTCAATAATCTTCAGCTCTTGTATATCTGACCAAAGAGGATCCACGAGAGTAATAGATGCATCATCCTCCTACAAAGAAAAAACAAAGAAAAACATCAGCACAAAACCACTTTGAAGACCAGGAAGTTTAAATCAGTATTTTTTGCTAGAAAATTACTTATAACTCCCAAACATTATAATTTTTTTTTTTTTTTAGCAGAGATCCACGGGAATAAAAAGTTGATAGTTGCAATTTTTATGTCACACGGTATTTGCACAGCATTTTTGTAAACGCAATTTTTGTGGAAAAAATACACATTAATGAATTAACCTCTTCCCGTCCGCGCTATTGCCGAAAGACGGCTACAGCGCAGACCTATATTGCCGGGAGGGCGTCCCTGGACGTCCTCCCATGCGCGAGCAGCCTGCGCATGGGATTGGGATTGTATGTGATAGACCAACACAAAGTGGCACAAAATTGTGAAGTGAAAGGAAAATGATAAATGGTTTTCAACATTTTTTTTTACAAATAAATATGTGAAAAGTGTGGGGGGTACATTTGTATTCAGCCCCCTTTACTCTGATACCCCTAACTAAATTCTAGTGGAGCCAATTGCCTTCAGAAGCACCTTATTGGTAAATAGAGTCCACCTGTGTGTAATGTAATCTCAGTATAAATACAGCTGCTCTGCGAAGCCCTCAGAGGTTTGTTAGAGAACCTTAGTGAAGAAACAGCATCACGAAGACCAAGGAACACACCAGACAGGTCAGGGATAAAGTTGTGGAGAAGTATAAAGCAGGGTCAGGTTATAAAAAAATCTCCCAAGCTTTGAACATCTCACGGAGCTCTGTTCAGTCCATCATCCGAAAATGAAAAGAGTATGGCCCAACTGCAAACCTACCAAGACATGGCCGTCCATCTAAACTGACCGGGCCGGGCAAGGAGAGCATTCATCAGAGAAGAGCCAAGAGGTCCATGGTAACTCTGGAGGAGCTGCAGAGATCCACAGCTCAGGTGGGAGAATCTGTCCACAGGATAACTATTAGTCGTGTTCTCCACAAATCTGCCCTTTATGGAAGAGTGGCAAGAAGAAAGACATTGGTGAAAGAAAGTCATAAGAAGTCCTGTTTGCAGTTTGTGAGAAGCCATGTGGGGGACACAGCAAACATGTGGAAGAAGGTGATCTGGTCAGATGAGACCAAAATTGAACTTCTTGGCATAAAAGCAAAACGCTATGTGTGGTGGAAAACTAACACTGCACATGACCCTGAACACACCATCCACACTGTGAAACATGGTGGTGGCAGCATCATGTTGTGGTGATGCTTTTCTTCAGCAGGGACAAGGAAGCTGGTCAGAGTTGATGGGAAGATGGATGGAGCCAAATACAGGGCAATCTTAGAAGAAAACCTGTTAGAATCTGCAAAAGACTTGAGACTGGGGCGGAGGTTCACCTTCCAGCAGGACAACGACCCGAAACATACAGCCAGAGCTACAATGGAATGGTTTAGATCAAAGTCCAGACCTAAATCCAATTGAGAATCTGTGGCAAGACTTGAAAATTGCTGTTCACAGACGCTCTCCATCCGATCTGACAGAGCTTGAGATATTTTTCAAAGAAGAAGAATGGGCAAAAATGTTACTCTCTAGATGTGCAAAGCTGGTAGAGACATCCCCAAAAAGACTTGCAGCTGTAATTGTAGAGAAAGGAGGTTCTACAAAGTGTTGACTCCGGGGGGCGCTATACAAATGTACCCCCCACACTTTTTTACATATTTATTTGTAAAAAAAATTGAAAAACATTTATCATTTTCCTTCCATTGCACAATTATGTGCCACTTTGTGTTGGTCTATCACATAAAATCCCAATAAAATACATTTACGTTTTTGGCATATTTTTGAAAATTTCAAGGGGTGTGAATACTTTTTTAAGGCACTGTATGTCTGGCGGAAATCCAATACAGCTCACCATCCAAATAACATCATTCCTACAGTAAAGCATGGAGTTGGTAATATCCTGTTATGGGGGGAAGGGGTAATATCCTGTTATGGGGGGTGGTAATATCCTGTCATGGGGGAGGGGTTAATATTCTGTTATGGGGGGTGGTAATATCCTGTTATGGGGGGTGGTAATATTCTGTTATGGGGGAGGTGGTAATATCCTGTTATGGGGGAGGGGGTAATATCCTGTTATGGGGGAGGAGGTAATATTCTGTTATGGGGGGTGGTAATATCCTGTTTTGGGGGGGTGGTAATATTCTTTTATGGGGGAGGTGGTAATATCCTGTTATGGGGGGGGGGGTGGTAATATTCTGTTATGGGGGAGGGGGTAATATCCTGTTATGGGGTGGTAATATTCTGTTATGGGGGAGGGGGTAATATCCTGTTATGGGGGGGGGGGGAGTTATGGGGGGGGGGGGTAATATGCTGTTATGGGGTGTTTCTCTGCAGCAGGGACTGGAGCACTTGTCAGGATAGAAGAAAGAATCAATGGGGCAAAATACCATCACATTCTTGAGAAAAATCTGCTGCCCTCTGCCAGAAAGTTGTCATTGGGAAGAAGGTTTACCTTCCAACATGACAATGGCCCAAAGCATAAAGCAACAATGACCACACAGAGGGTTGAAGGAGAAAAAGGTGATTGTCCTTGCATGGCCTAGTCAGAGCCCAGACTTGAACCCCATTGAAAATCTGTGGAATGACTTGAAGACTGCAGACGGTCACCATCACATGTAACTGAACTTGAGCAGTTCTGCAATGAAGAGTGGGGCGAATTTCGCAAAGTCTAGATGTGCAAAGTTAGTAGAGACAAATCCCAGCAGACTAAAGGCTGGAATTAAAGCAAAAGGTGGTCCAACAAAATACTGACACAAGGGGGTGATCCTTTTTCCAACTCAGTGACTCTATTCTTTTATTTATTTTTTATTTTATTTTTTTCTGACACGTTGGTGTTATATGTTTCACTTGGATGTTATAAGTCGCACTGGGTAAATGTAGCTGAATAAAACAAAAACAGTGTCTGTCTTCATTCCAGGCTGCAAAGCAACAAAATGTGATTATTTTAAAGGGGATGATTCTTTTCTATAACCACTGTAAATCCTTTAAACCTGTACTGTACACTCGGATAAACAGAGCATACAAGTATTTTATATGTACCGTATACACTCGAGTATAAGCCGAGTTTTTCAGCACATTTTTTTGTGCTGAAAGTGACCCCCCTCGGCTTATACTGGAGTCAAGCACTTTTCTGCAGCAGAGAATGACATTTTCCGACCCGACTTTGGGGCCCCGTATCTTGGTGTGCAAACCCAGTGTAACCAACACTACAACACATCCAAATTTGGGGTTCCAAACACCAAGTGGCCCCGAGATAGGGGGCCCAAAATCGGTTCGGAAAATGTCATTCTCAGCTGCAGAAAAGTGCTTGACATTTTCCGACCCGACTTTGGGGCCCCGTATCTCTGGGCCACTTGGTGCTAGGAACCCCAAATTTGGATATGTTGTAGTGTTGGTTCCACTGGGTTTGCATGCCACAGTTGGGGTTCCTAGCACCAAGTGGCCCCGAGATACAGGGCCCCAAAATCGGGTCAGAAAATGTCATTCTCTGCTGCAGAAAAGTGCTTGACATTTTCCGACCTGACTTTGGGGCCCCGTATCTCGGGGCCACTTGGTGCTGGGAACCCCAAATTTGGATATGTTGTAGTGTTGGTTCCACTGGGTTTGCACGCCACAATTTGGGTTCCTAGCACCAAGTGGCCCCGATATACGGGGCCCCAAAGTCAGTCAACTGTGTCCATCTGCGGTCCATTTCGGGACCCTTTGGGGGGCATCTAGGAGGCAACTAGGGGGCATCTAGGAACCCTTAACTACTAAGTTTGAAGTTCAGGGGACCTATGGCTACAAATGGGTACAGTGAGGCATGCAAATGGGCACAGTGAGTATGCAAATGGGCACAGTGAGGTATGCAAATGGGCACAGTGAGGTATGCAAATGGGCACAGTGAGGCTGCAAATGGGCACAGTGAGGCTGCAAATGGGCACAGTGAGGCTGCAAATGGGCACAGTGAGGCTGCAGATGGGCGTTGTTGACCCTCTTTTCCACTTACAGTAGCTGTGCATTTCTCACCCTAGGCTTATACTCGAGTCAATACGTTTTCACAGTTTTTTGTGGTAAAATTAGGTGCCTCGGCTTATATTCGGGTCGGCTTATACTCAAGTATATACGGTATATTTAGAATGTTTTTTTTTTTGTTTTGTTTTTTGTTTTTCCTCTTGTAAGCAGATAATAGACTCTTTCTCACCACTTTACAGAATAAAGCCATAAATATTGTCAGATGAGACTCCCCGACAACAACGCCTGACATTTACTTTCATTATTCTCTTCCCCGAACATCTCGCAAACTCAACGCAGCGGTAAATAATGTCAGCGCTGACACTTTACCAATACAGCTGACCTTTATTAACATCATTTATCTCACAATAAGTCCAATAATATCACATTTAAAAACTGAGTTAAAAAGGTTAAAAAAGGCAGCGGTCATATTTAATAGGAGACCACAGCAAAAGCATAAAATACGGCCATTTTTAAATCCTGACGTCTTATGCCCCGTACACACGGTCGGAAATTCAGACAAAAAATGTCCGATCGGAACATGTTGTCGGAAAATCCGCCCGTGTGTGGGCTCCATCGGACTTTTTCCGTTGGAATTTCCAACGGAAAAAAATTTGAGATCCTGCTCCCAAATTTTCCGACAGCAAAATCCGATCGGACTTTTTCCGATCGTGTGTGGAGAATTCAGACGGGAAAAGTGCCACGCATGCTCAGATCAAATTACGAGACCAAAGCTATTGGCTACTAGCCTCTACGTAGTTCCGTCGTACGCAACGAACGTCACCACGTTCAGGATGATCGGATTTTCCGACAACTCAGTCCGACCGTGTGTATGCAACACCAGTAAAAGCAGTAAAAAGGGTCGCTGGTTTGAATCCCAACCTCGGCACGACCTGCCTGGAGTTTGCACGTTCTCCCTGTGCCTGCGTGGGTTTCCACCGGGTACTCCGGTTTCCTCCCACAATCCAAAGACATGCTGGTAGGTTAATTGGCTTCTGTCCAAAATTGGTCCTAGTATATGAATGTGAGTTGGGGACCTTGTGGGCTTCTTGAGGGTAGGGACCGATGTGAGGGTGCGGTGTATGTGTGGAGCACTGCATAAATTGACAAAGCTATATGGGTACCTTAATGAATAATATATAATAGAGGAGCATCTTAATGAGACGCAATGTACAGGCATAGGGATAATTGTAGACACTCACTCAGGTTGAACTGGATGGACTGGTGTCTTTATTCAACCTTACTAACTATCTAACTATGTAATACAGTGATCAGTGCTAAAATTATGCACTGTCACTGTACTAATGACACTGGCAGGGAAGGGGTTAACATCAGGGGGCGATCAAAGGGTTAAGTTGGCTCCCAGGGAGTGCTTGCCAACTGTGGGGGATGGTTTAGTTGATCATATACTCCAGTGATGGCGAACCTTGGCACCCCAGATGTTTTGGAACTACATTTCCCATGATGCTCAACTACACTGCATGAGTTCATGAGCATCATGGGAAATGTAGTTCCAAAACATCTGGGGTGCCGAGGTTCGCCATCACTGATATACTCTCTCTTCCTCTTTGACAGAACGGCGGTTTGCCTTGTTTACATAGGCAGAACGCCACTCTGTCTCTCCAGTGAACTGATCGGCAGGTCCCAGCGGCCATCGGACCCGCTGATTGGCTCCTGCTGTGTCCAATCACAGCGGGTGCAGGTCGCTGGCGGCGCATGTGCGCAACCCCAGACCCAGTAAAGGAAACAACGTAGAGGTATTACCGCTATTATTATTATTATTATTATTAGTAGTAGTACAGCTATTAACTTTTGTACCACCACCCGCTCCCTTTAGAATGTAAGCTCTACGAGCCGGGCCCTCCTGTACCTTTTGTATTGAACTGTACTATAATTGTGTTGTCCCCCCCTCTACATTGTAAAGCGCTGCGTAAACTGCTGGCGCTATATAAATCGTGTATAATAATAATATAATAATACAGGTGCGTTGTTTCGTACAGCACTAGCACTGACCGAAGCAACAGGGATCGTCTAGCTAGGACTAAACTAACTAGCGCTAATCAGGAGGGGAGTACAAAGGGAGATACCAAACGATACAAGTGAACAAGTTGTAGTAGCTCAAAACTGCCATTAGATGTCAGCATACTACAGAACAATAATAATCGGATGCAGTTCAATAAAGTACAGAAAATTACAGAAAACTGGGGCATAATGCAAGCAGTCGGCTTTCCATGCATGTGGGGCAGGGCTAGTCAATCCACCTGTGCCTTTCACCCGCACCTAAACTCTTCTATTTTGATATTAGACATGCGCACAATAGAAAAATTTGTTTATTTTTGTTTCTGTTCGTTTCCGTTGATTCGTAACGATTCGTAATTTCGTAAGTCGTCGGTGTTCGTATTTGTAACGATTCGTATTTTCGTAAGAGTTATTTTTTCGTTGATTCGTTTTTCCGTTAGTTTCATTTTCGTTTTTTTTTTTTATTCGAAATTCGGACGCATTTCGTATTTTCGTAGATTTAGTTACATTCGTACTTTCGTAACATTGTTTTCGTAGATTCGTAATCGGAGCATAATTCATAATTTTATGTAATGTGTATGCTATTATTACATTGTAAGAGACACGGAAAATTACGAATCGAACAAAAAAAAAAAAAGTTACGAATGTACGAATTTTTTTCGTTCAATCCAATTCGAAGCACGTTAAGCAGCGCCATTGTAAGAGACACGGAAAATTACGAATCGAAAAAAAAAAAAAGTTACGAATGTACGAATTTTTTCGTTCAATCCATTTGAAGCACGTTAAGCAGCGCCATTGTAAGGGACACGGAAAATTACGAATCGAAAAAAAAAAAAAAAGTTACGAATGTACAAATTTTTTCGTTCAATCCATTCGAAGCACGTTAAAGAGCGCCATTGTAAGGGACACGGAAAATTACGAATCGCAAAAAAAAAAAAAAAGTTACGAATGTACGAATTTTTTCATTCAATCCATTCGAAGCACGTTAAGCAGCGCCATTGTAAGGGACACGGAAAATTACCAATTAAAAAAAAAAAAGTTACGAATGTACGAATTTTTTCGTTCATTTTGATTTTCGTTGTTCCTGTTTTCGTTTTTCGGATTTTCTTCTTTCGTAGTTTCGTTGTTTCTAATTTGGTTATTTCGGATTTTCGTTGTTTTTCATATTCGTTCGATTTGATAATTCGTTATTCGTTAAAATTTTTAGCGAATCATACAATAACGAATGAACGAATATAACGAGTTTTAACGAAAAAAATAAATAAACGAATTGCACATGTCTATTTGATCTGCATTGACACGCCTCCTTAGACTCTGTCTGTCTGAACAGTATGGTCACCTGCTGACTTGGCACCATCCACAGGCAGCTTAACTGTTTTTCCAGTCTTTTGAAGTCTAAAATTACATTGATTTTCCTAAGCCCTGCAAAGTACTAACACTGACCGAAGCAACATAAAAGAAACAGGGATTGTCTAGCTAGGACTAAACTAACTAGCGCTAAACAGGATGAGAGTACAGAGGGAGAGACCAAATCACATAAATAAAACACGTTGTAGTAGCTCCAAACTGCCATTAGATGTCAGCATGCTATGGAACAATAATAATCTGATGTAGTTCAATAAAATACAGACAAATACATAAAAGTGGGGGCGGCGCCTAAACACCAGAGCCACATGCATCGGCGCTAAAAGCCCAGTGTGAATGAGGCCTTAGTGAAAAGTGGTGGCACTATGAAGGTCCCTGTGCTTACCTGATCATTGGAGAACTGGCTATGCAGGTCATTGGTTGGGGTGATCTCCGGTGAGGTCATGGCGGCGTCAGCTTCTGCTGGTTTGCTGGGTTCTGATTCAATGGCTTCATGTAACTTATTGATCGCTACAAAATCTACCGGCTTCCTGTCTGGCACCGAGATCGGTAGGATGTCCGGTAACTGCGACATTTCCAGCAAGATTTCCTTCAGAGTCAGAGTCCTGTTATCTTCTGTCAAGGCAAAATTCAATGATCGGTCAGTAGAAACTCAAAAGGCAAATCAACTGTAAAGCAAATTGTTTTCATATGTTTTAAAAAAAAAAAAACGATATATGTAGCACACACCCCAGAAACAGCCGTTGGTAAATTGAGTCCTATTTCCCCCTCCTAGAGCACACACAGCCAGGCACAAAGCATTTTCAACATTCTCCCAGTAGGGTTTTTATTTTGTGTTTTTATTGAAGAACAATGAATTTTTGTAGCAATATTGATGTGGTTCCCAACATGTTTTGCCTTCAACCTGGGCTTCCTCAGGGGAATCTGTCCACTTAGAAACAAAAGCCTTCCCAGGGTCTAAGATAGATATATAAAACTGTAATCAATGAAGATTCAGGGATTCTGCAGGTAACCATAGGAGGCATTTCAGGAACAAAAAATACGGTTTGCAGAAGTATTTATGGGATTTTTAAGGTGCATATACTAGCAAATAGATAAAAACTGATGTGGTATTGATGTGGTTCCCAACATGTTTTGCCCTCAACCTGGGCTTCCTCAGGGTATGCTGTCCACTTAGCCTTCCCAGGATCTAAGATAGATATATAAAACTGCAATCAAGAAACACGAAAACACCCAGGGACACAGAGTTTCCAAAGCAGGACACTCGTATGTAGAGCTGAAGTCCTGCGAGTGTCCTGCTTTGGAAACTCTGTGTCCCTGGGTGTTTCGTGTTTCTGCAAACCGTATTTTTTTGGTCCTTAAATGCCTCCTATGGTTACCTGCAGAATCCCTGAATCTTCATTGATTACAGTTTTATATATCTATCTTAGATCCTGGGAAGGCTTTTGTTTCTAAGTGGACAGATTCCCCTGAGGAAGCCCAGGTTGAGGGCAAAACATGTTGGGAACCACATCAATACCACATCAGTTTTTATCTATTGATCTATTTGCTAGTATATGCACCTTAAAAATCCCATAAATACTTCAATACTTCTTTATCGCAGGGATGTGGTGCTAAATTTGGTGTTTTGTCCATGGTTTTGATTTTTACATTGTTCTTTTAATAAAAAAAAAAATGTGCCACTTTTATTCCTATTACAAGGAATGTAAACATCCCTTGTAGAAGAAAAAAAGCATGACAGGACCTCTTAATTATGAGATCTGGGGGTCAAAAAGACCTCAGATCTCACATTTACACTAAAATGCAATTGTAGTATTGAAGTATTTATGTTTTTTTTTAAAAGGTGCATATACTAGTAAATAGATCCAAAGAGATACATTTAAAAAAAAAACACTTTGTTTTAACACTGGTAAAAAAAATGCTTAAAAACTGTTTTACAGCAGGTACATGTAGTACAGTCCTTATGGATACAGCAATATTGATGTGGTTCCCAACATGTTTCGCCCTCAACCTTGCCTTCCTCAGGGAAATCTGTCCACTTAGAAACAAAAGCCTTCCCAGGATCTAAGATAGATATATAAAACTGTAATCAATGAAGATTCAGGGATTCTGCAGGTAACCATAGGAGGCATTTAAGGACCAAAAAAATACGGTTTGCAGAAACACGAAACACCCAGGGACACAGAGTTCCCAAAGCAGGACACTCGCAGGACTTCAGCTCTACATACGAGTGTCCTGCTTTGGAAACTCTGTGTCCCTGGGTGTTTTTCATGTTTCTTGATTGCAGTTTTATATATCTATCTTAGATCCTGGGAAGGCTAAGTGGACAGCATCCCCTGAGGAAGCCCAGGTAGTAAATAGATCCAAAGAGATACATTTAAAAGAAAAACACTTTGTTTTAACACTGGTAAAAAAAAAATGCTTAAAAACTATTTTACAGCAGGTACATGTAGTACAGTCCTTATGGATACAGCAATATTGATGTGGTTCCCAACATGTTTCGCCCTCAACCTGGGCTTCCCCAGGGGAATCTGTCCATTTAGAATCAAAAGCTTCCGCCCTGCAATGCTATGGAGACAGGTGGGGGGCCATCTTCCCCTCACTCGTCTCCATACCCAGCCAGCAGAATGACCCGATCGCCTCCGCCGCTGCCGGCGGCTCCGGTAAGCGGTGGAGGGCACCGGAGTGCGGTGGGAGGGGGCGGCCCTCTCCCGCCACCAATAAAAGTGATCTCGCTACGAATCCGCCGCAGAGACCACTATTATCGGAAACCGGACCGCCGGCCGAAGAAGAGGATACCGGGGTTATGGCAGCTAGCTGCTGCCATAACAACAATATTCCTCTTCACAGTTAGGACGTGTATCGGCGTGCAGCGATCCGGAAGTGGTTAAAATAAACCGACCATTAAAACGATAGACCGATCATTTCTTTGTCAGTGGGCAAACGTACAAATACTTTTTTTCCCCTCACTGTACTTCCTGTACTCTGGTTGCTACATTCACTCACTCCACTGTATCTATGGAGGGAACCAACCAGGGCCGGACTGGGAATAAAAACCAGCCCTGGAAAAAAATGTCATACCAGCCCCATAGCATTATTATACCAGCCCAACAGCATAACGTCATTATTTTCTTGTTCATAAAAGGGAAAACCATACATTTTAAAGCACATTTGAAGAGTGCATTATATATAGATAAGACGCATATAAAAGCACATAGGGCATTATATATATAGCCGTCGGCTCTAATAGGCTTCCAAATTGGTAAACAGCGGGCGCACTGCTGTGCGTTCGCTGCTTACACAGTGCTGTGTTAGGGAATCAAATCGCTTCCCTAACACTGACCTGCCTCTCAGCCAATCAGGTGCTGTGATTGGATGCCTATCGGGCATCCAATCATAGCAGAAGAGGAAGGGAGAAGACATTAAGGACTTGGAGGGAGCGTGGAGGAATGCGCTGACCCGAGACAGGTAAGTGACCGGGGGGGGGGGGGGGGGGGGGGGGGGGGGACGACGACACTGGGAGCATTTGATGGGGCAAACAGGCGGCAATTGATGGTTACAGTGGCTGCGTTTGATGGCAGTGGCTGCGCTTGATGGCACAGTGGCTGCGTTTAATGGGCACAGTGGTGGCAATTTATGGGTACAGCGGCTGCGGTTGATGGTACAGTGGCTACGTTTGATGGGCACAGTGGCTGTGTTTGATGGGCACAGTGGCTGCATTTAACGGGCACAGTGGCTGCATTTGATGGGCACAGTGGTGGCAATTTATTGGTACAGTGGCAGCGTTTGATGGGCACAGTGGCTGCGTTTGATGGGCACAGTGGCTGCGTTTAATGGGCACAGTGGTGGCAATTTATGGGTACAGTGGCTGCGTTTGATGGGCAAAGTGGCTGCGTTTGATGGGCACAGTGGCTGCGTTTAATGGGCACAGTGGCTGCGTTTAATGGGCACAGTGGTGGCAATTTATGGTACAGTGGCTGCGTTTGATGGTACAGTGGCTGTGTTTGATGGGCACAGTGGTGGCAATTTATATTTACAGTGGCTGCGATGGATGGCATAGTGGCTGTGATTGATGGACACAGTGACAGCGTTTAATGGGCACAGTGGTGGCAATTTATGGGTACAGTGGCTGCATTTGATGGACACAGTGGCAGCGTTTAATGGGCACAGTGGTGGCAATTTATGGGTACAGTGGCTGCGTTTGATGGGCACAGTGGTGGCAATTTATGGGCACAGTGGCTGCGTTTGATGGGCACAGCGGCTGCGTTTGATGGGCACAGTGGCTGCGTTTGATGGGCACAGTGGCTGCGTTTGATGGGCACAGTGGTGGCAATTTATGGGTACAGTGGCTGCGTTTGATGGCACAGTGGCTGCGTTTGATGGCACAGTGGCAGCGTTTGATGGCACAGTGGTGGCAATTTATGGGCACAGTGGTGGCAATTTATGGGTACGGTGGCTGCGTTTGATGGCACAGTGGCTGTGTTTGATGGGCACAGTGGTGGCAATTTATGGGTACAGTGGCTGCGTTTGATGGGCACCGTGGTGGCAATTTATGGGCACAGCGGCTGCGTTTGATGGGCACAGCGGCTGCGTTTGATGGGCACAGTGGCTGCGTTTGATGGGCACAGTGGCTGCGTTTAATAGGCACAGTGGTGGCAATTTATGGGTACAGTGGCTACGTTTGATGGCACAGTGGCTGCGTTTGATGGCACAGTGGCTGCGTTTGATGGCACAGTGGCAGCGTTTGATGGCACAGTGGTGGCAATTTATGGGCACAGTGGTGGCAATTTATGGGTACGGTGGCTGCGTTTGATGGCACAGTGGCTGTGTTTGATGGGCACAGTGGTGGCAATTTATAGGTACAGTGGCTACATATAATGTTACAGTGGCTGCGTTTCATGGGCACAGTGGTGGCAATTTATGGGCACAGTGGCTGCGTTTCATGGGCACAGTGGCTGCATTTGATGGGCACAGTGGTGGCAATTTATGGGCACAGTGGCTATGTTTGATGGGCACAGTGGTGGCAATTTATGGGCACAGTGGCATGCATTTGAGGGCACAGTGGCATGCGTTTGAGGGCACAGTGGCTGCGTTTTAGAGCACAGTGGCTGCGTTTGAGAGCAGAGTGGCTGCGTTTAATGAACACAGTGGTGGCAATTTGGAGGGCAAAGTGGCTGCGTTTGATGTTACAGTGGCTGCGTTTGATGGGCACAGTGGTGGCAATTTATGGGCACAGTGGCTGCGTTTGACGGGCACAATGGCTGTGTTTGGTGGGCACAGTGGCTGCGTTTGGTAGGCACAGTGGCTGCGTTTGGTAGGCACAGGGGCAGCAATTTATGGGCACAGTGGCATGCGTTTGAGGCCTCAGTGGCATGCATTTGATGGGCACAGTGGCATGCGTTTGAGGGCACAGTGGCATGCGTTTGAGGGCACAGTGGCATGCGTTTGAGGGCACAGTGGCATGCGTTTGAGGGCACAGTGGCATGCGGGCACAGTGGCATGCGTTTGAGGGCACAGTGGCATGCGGGCACAGTGTCATGCGGGCACAGTGGCATGCATTTGAGGGCACAGTGGCATGCGTTTGAGGGCACAGTGGCATGCATTTGAGGGCACAGTGGCATGCGGGCACAGTGGCATGCGTTTTGAGGGCACAGTGGCATGCGGGCACAGTGGCATGCGTTTGAGGGCACAGTGGTATGCGTTTGAGGGCACAGTGGCATGAGGGCACAGTGGCATGCGGGCACAGTGGCATGCGTTTGAGGGCACAGTGGCATGCGTTTGAGGGCACAGTGGTATGCGTTTGAGGGCACAGTGGCATGAGGGCACAGTGGCATGCGGGCACAGTGGCATGCGTTTGAGGGCACAGTGGTATGCGTTTGATGCGCACAGTGGTATGCATTTGAGGGGCACAGTGATGCAATTGATGTTTTATTTATTTATTTTCAGTTTGTGCCCCCCCAAGAAACTGCAACGCTCTGCAAAAAAATGCACTCTTTTTTTTTTTTTTACAAGAGGGAGGGAGGGAGAGAGAGGGAGAGGGAGGGAGAGAGGGGAGAGGGAGGGGGGAGGGAGAGGGGGAGAGAGAGAGAGAGGGGGGGGGGGGGGGGAGAGAGAGAGAGAGGGAGAGGGGGGAGAGAGAGAAGGAGAGGGGGGAGAGAGAGAGGGAGAGGGGGGGGAGAGAGAGAAGGGAGAGGGGGGAGAGAGAGAGGGAGAGGGGGGGGGGAGAGAGAGAGGGAGAGGGGGGAGAGAGAGGGAGAGGGGGGAGAGAGAGGGAGAGGGGGGAGAGAGAGAGGGAGAGGGGGGAGAGAGAGAGAGAGAGGAGAGGGGGGAGAGAGAGGGAGAGGGGGGAGAGAGAGGGAGAGGGGGGAGAGAGGCACCTTAATTCTTCTGATCCTTGAGCGGCCGTCCTCTTCTCCTCGTGCAGACTGCAGACTAGTGGGCGGGCCGAATGAAAGGAGAAATGGGCGGTGCCTCCGTGCGCGGCGCCGCACGGGCCGAATGCATCTAGAAATCTTCTCATGCTCCTCCCCTTACTGAGGCAGACAGGCATATCAGTGGGGGGCGGTGCCGGATCAGAAGAGGAGATACAGGCACGCGCGTCGCACACACAGGCAGCATTACAAAGTGCGGCGGCCGCGGCGCCGCTGCATTTTTTTTTTTGCTGTTCTGTCAGCCAAGCCCAGAGATAAAAGCGGCCCCAGAGCACTGAGAGCAGACGGCCTACCGGGAAATTTCCCGGTATCCCGGTAGGCCAGTCCGGCGCTGGAACCAACTTCAAAAATGTCTCTCTCTTCATCAAATGGCCGGTAAGGGGATTAATAGACTACAGAAGGAAGATAACACTGTTTGAACTTTCAGTGCATGAATATGCAAGGAGAATCCAATTCTGGCAAGATTAACAGGTCTTTTCTGTACTTGCTGAAAATGTTCTTAGCCTGAAAAAAAAAATGAAAACGAATGCAGAGCCACCACATCTAGGACTAATGCAGAGACACCACAAGGACTGGTAAGCTGCAGTATATTAAAGGATAACTAAACCTAAGAACAAAAATGTAACATCTTTTAGATTTCTGGACTTTAGATGTGGCGACTACATTCGTTTTCAATTTTCCAGGATAGTAAAATTTGCAAGTACAAAAAATATCGGTCGATTTTGACAGAAATACCATGCCCTTGTCACTTACTGAGAGCTTAACAGAAAGCAAAATAATCTTATCGCTTCATAGATACAGTTGAGGAGTGAGTGTAGCCACTCAGGGACAGTAGTCACAGGGTTAACATGTAAAATTAAAGGAAAAAAAGAAATAAAGAAAACGAATGCAGGTACCGCCTCTAAGAAGTGGTACGCTTTAATATCTAACATATTTGGGTTAGACAGGATTTTGATAGCGCAGGTTAGAGCACAGCATAGGCCTGTGCTGCAGTGCTTGGCAATTGCCAGCAGATGGTGAATGTTCAAGGTTAATCGTTACAGCTACATAAACATGGGTTCCAGACTCCCAGTGCAAATCTCATCCCTACCTTACTGCTCTCTCACACCTAACACACAAAATGCTGAAGTGCATTCAGTGAAGGTTGAGGTGATCCTACAGAACCACACATGGAAGCTGCCTAGACCATTGTATTGAGGTGATTCTACAGAGTCAATATGAAAGCTGCCTGGACCATTGTATTGAGGTGATCCTAAAGAGCCACGCATGGAAGCTGCCTGGACCATTGTATTGAGGTGATCCTACAGAGCCACACATGGAAGCTGCCTGGACCATTGTATTGAGGTGATTCTACAGAGTCACACATGAAAGCTGGCTGGACCATTGCATTAAGGTGATCCTACAGAACCACACATGAAAGCTGCCTGGACCATTGCATTGAGGTGATCCTACAGAGCCACACAAGGAAGCTGCCTGGACCATTGCATTGAGGTGATCCTACAGAGCCACACATGAAAGCTGCCTGGACCATTGTATTGAGGTGATCCTACAGAGTCACACATGAAAGCTGCCTGGACCATTGTATTGAGGTGATCCTACAGAGCCACACATGGAAGCTGCCTGGACCATTATATTGAGGTGATCCTACAGAACCACACATGAAAGCTGCCTGGACCATTGCATTGAGGTGATCCTACAGAGCCACACATGAAAGCTGCCTGGACCATTGCATTGAGGTGATCCTACAGAGTCACACATGGAAGCTGCCTGGACCATTATATTGAGGTGATCCTACAGAGCCACACATGGAAGCTGCCTGGACAATTATATTGAGGTGATCCTACAAAGCCACACATGGAAGCTGCCTGGACCATTGCATTGAGGTGATCCTACAGAGTCACACATGGAAGCTGCCTGGACCATTATATTAAGGTGATCCTACAGAGCCACACATGGAAGCTGCCTGGACAATTATATTGAGGTGATCCTACAAAGCCACACATGGAAGCTGCCTGGACCATTGCATTGAGGTGATCCTACAGAGCCACACATGGAAGCTGCCTGGACCACTGCTGCCTGGACCACTGCTACCTCATCTCTAGCGCATGTGATATCATAGATCACATGAACCACATGAGGGAGCATCTAAAAATTTGATAGAGATACCGTAAATCCAACCCTGGAAAAGGATCTCATGGAATCGCTTCCAAATGAAAATGTATTCAAAACCAATTGTAGATATAAAATAATAATAAAAAAAAAAGTACAAATGAATACATAAAAGTCAGAGGACATATTTTTTTACCTTCAAAAAAGTCCGGGCTTAGATCTTTTAGGCAAGGCCTCCTGGGCTCGTGTTTCTTGACTGGTTCAGTTACATCCGGAGAACGAGATCCTGTTTTAAGACCAGATTTGCCAGTTGAGTCTGGAGACTTGGCCCCTGAGTCAGGCTCCAGTAGAGGCAGTTCCTCCAGGCTGGAGAGAAGAGGTCGGTCCTTGGAGCTGGCTCGGCATGGAGTGCTGTTGATGCTGATGACTGCTGACACGCGTAGAGGAACAGATACTGCAAACGGTTCTGAGATGTTCAAAGCTTTTCTTTGGTGTCTTGGAGAAGCTTCTAAAGGAAACAGGCTTCCAGGGAAGCCAGCTTTAGAGGAGCCATCATTGGCACTATAAAACATCTTCCTTCCTTTCGGAGAGTTCTGCTCATTCTCAGAATCGTCCCCGATTCTGAATACTTTCATCTGCTCTGGTGGCTGCTTTGCCTGAGACATTTTGGTGGCTTTGTCTTGGTTAGAACCTCCTGCAGCCCCAGCTACTTCTTCACCATCCCACTCGCTGTCTTGCTTACTGACATCATAAGTGCTGCCAGTTCCAGTTGCGCGGGACTTGAGGTTAGGTATGAAGAACCCGCCAGTGCCCACAGGCCTTTTGAGTCGGTTACCTTTATCGTCCTCACCTGTGAAAGGATGAACGAGGAGAGAAAAGTCACAAATTGGGCTTTTTAAGAAAGGTTTGGGATTTTCACGAGAGGACATTAAAAGTATTTAAATAAAGTATACTATATAATGAACAGAAAGGGCTTCCTGTAAAATATGGATATGGAATAGGAAAGGATACCTGGGAGAGTAGTGGAGAGGACATGAGAGTGGAGAAGAACGGAGTAAAGAGTAGATCAGAACAGAGGGTAATGGTGAGAAAAAGAGAAGAGAATGGAGTAGATGGGAGATGAGAGCAGGAGAGAATGAAGAGGAAAGGAGAAGAGAAGGGCTTGGAGTGGATAGAAGAGAAGAAGGCAGAGGACTGAACTGGGGTGAAGAGAAGGATGGAAGGGGAAGGACAAGAAAGAGGAGAAGGGGATGAAGGAAAGATGAGAGGTCTGGGGAAGGGATGGAGTGTAAATGACAGGGAAGGGAAATGGAGTGGGGAAAAGATGGGAGTGGAGGGAAATGGAGGGAGCGCAGATAAGAGTGAAGGGAAATGGAGGGAGCGCAGTACAAGAGGGGTCAGAGTCGCATGGGTTGGGGTAGAATGAATTGTATTGGGAAGTGGAGGAGAGGAGGAAGAAGTTATAAAAAGGAAAAAGCCAATATTGGAATACCAAAAATGTACCACAAATCTCTGTCATGGACTTCTTCTAAGATGGAAATGCCATTTATAGGAGCCCCTACTTCAAACCTAAAGTGAGAACGTTCTTTTCATATACTGTTCAAAAAATCCTGGGTTACTTTACTGTAGGGACAGTTAAAAGCCAGTTTTTGTATTGCCTACACTTCCCACAATATTTTTGGATTGAATGTTGGGGTTTCAGATGAAGGTCCATAATAAGAGGATACTGGGTTTCGGATGAGGGTTATAATTAGGGTTGATGGTTAGGACTAGGTTACGTTTTAGGGTTAGAATTAGAGGAAAGAATGACTGTTAGGGCTGAGTTTTAGGCTTATGCCGCGTACACATGACCGGACTTTTCGACAGCAAAGGTCCGACGTTTTTTCTGATGGACTTTCGGCAGACTTCCGACGGACTTGGACACACACAATCACACAAAGTCTGCCAGATTCGAACGTGGTGATGTACGATCGGACTAGAATAAGGAAGTTCATAGCCAGTAGCCAATAGCTGCCCTAGCCTCGGTTTTCGTCCGTCGGACTATCATACAGATGAACTCGATAGGAACTGGTTCCGGCAGAAAAATTAGAAACATGTTCTATTTCTAAAGTCCATCTGATTTTTCGACAGCAAAAGTCAGATGAAGCCCACACACGATCAAATTGTCCGGCGGATTCGTGCCGTCGGACCTTTGCTGTCGAAAAGTCCGGTCGTGTGTATGCGGCATTAGAATTATGGTTTAGGTTGAGTTGGTTTATGTTTGTGGACACCTGATTATCACATCTATATGATCTTGTTGGCCATCCCATTCCAAAACCATGGGCATTAGTATGGGGTTGGCCCCCTTTGCAGCTAGAACAGCCCCAAATCTTCTGGGAAGTTCTTCCACAAAATTTTGGAGTGTATCTGTAGAAATGTGTGTCCATTCAGCCAAAAGAATATTTGTGAGGCCAGGTATTGATGTTGGTTGAGAAGACCTCGCTCAAAATTAGAGTTCCAATTTATTCAAAAGATGTTCAGTAGGGTTGAGGTTGGGGCTCTGTAAAGGCCCCTCAAGCTCCCCTACAACAAACTCATCAAACCATGTCTTTATGGATGGTGAGCAGTAGGGTTGAGATCAGGGTTCTATGGAGGCCACTCAAACTCCTCTACAAAAAAATCCTCAAGCCCCATCTTTATGGATGGTAATCAGTAGGGTTGAGGTCAGGGCTCTATGGAGGCCACTTAAGCTCCTCTACACAAAACTCATCAAACCATGTCTTTATAGATGGTGATCAGTAGGGCTGAGGTCACGGCTCAGTGCAGGAAACTCAACGTCCTCCACAACAAACTCAAGGTTGAGGTTAAGGCTCTGTGAAGGCTATTTAAGTTCCTCTATAACAAACTCATCAAACCATGTATTTATGGATGGTGTTCAGTAGGGTTAAGATCAGGGCCTGGTGCAGAAAACTCAAGTTTCTCAACAATAAACTCAGGGTTGAGGTTAGGGCTCTATGAAGGCCACTCAAGCTCCTCCACACTAAACTCACCAAACCGTGTGATTATGGATGGTGTTTAATAGGGTTGAGGTCAGGGCTCTGTGAAGGCCATTCAAGTTCCCCCACAACAAACTCATCAAACAATGTTTTTATAGATGGTGATCAGTAAGGTTGAAGTCAGGACTCTATGCAGGCCACTCAAGCTCCTCTACACCAAACTCATCAAACCCTCTCCTTATGGATGGCAATCAGTAGGGTTGAGGTCATGTCTCTATGGAGGCCACTCAAGCTCCTCTACACCAAACTCATCAAACCATCTCCTTATGGATGGCAATCAGTAGGGTTGAGGTCATGTCTCTATGGAGGCCACTCAAGCTCCTCTACCCCAAGCTCATTAAACCACGTCTTTATCGATGGTGTTCAGTAGGGTCGAGCTCAGGGATTGGTGCAGAAAACTCAAGTTCCTCCACAACAAACTCATGTCTTTATGGAGCTGTCTTTGTACAGAGGGGGACATTCATGGGGGAACAAAAAAGGGGCTAACCCGAACTGTTACCACAAGACTGGAAACGCACAATGTCTTTGCATGCCGTAGCCAGTACTCTTCATTAGAAATACTTGAACTCATTCATTCGGAGGAGTGTCTACATACTCTTGGTCATATAGTGTAGATAACACGATTAGCGTTCAAAAAATCTTTACCTATACAGTGTTCAGACTGTATAAACAAAAAACCCCAAAAAAGGATTTTAAATGCATTTTTTTGGGCTGGAGTTTCGCTTTATAAAAACATTTTTTGCTGGGAATGTTTTCTACATCTTATGATTATTTGATGCATTTTGCTTGACATTTGGGTGTTGGACTGTATATTCCCTATGTGTAATATAAATTATTAATTGTCCTATGAAACCAACATTGAGATGACATTTCCATTATACTTCATTTCTACGCAAAACAAGCCCATGGTGATATATAGCCATCAAATCAATCACTGCCCGCAGCAGCTTTAGAAATATGGATTATAAAGCTGCCATACGATATCCTGTACATCACCCGGCTGACGGGGCGACCGCATTACCCGGAAATATAACTCACTAGATTTTCTTGTTAGAGTTGCGTGCTATGCAGTGCTTTCTGAAGTCCTAAAGCAGTTCAGGCTCCCTCTATTACCAACATTTTCAAGAGGCAAATATGGGGCTGGCCTCCTTCTAAAAATGCTAGCTGCCTGGCTGCCTTTGGCTTCAGTACTTTCTGAATCAATGACCAAGTATGCAGCCAGTGAAGTCAAAACTTCTGACCGCCTTGCTTTCTCAACATGATGGACCTAAAGAGGAAATTCCAGGTGCAGATATTTTTCCATACAATCCCCCCTCCACCAAATGATTTGGACCAGTGCACAAAGCAAGGTCCATAAAGACATGGATGAGCGAGTTTGGGGTGGAGAAATTTGACTGGCCTGACCTCAACCCGATAGAACACCTTTGGGATGAATTAGAGCGGAGACTGCAAAGCCAGGCCTTCTCATCCAACATCAGTGCCTGACCTCACAAATGCGCTTTTGGGAGAATGGTCAAACATTCCCATAGACACACTCCTAAACCTTGTGGACGGCCTTCCCAGAAGAGTTGAAGCTGTTATGGCTGCAAAGGGTGGGCCAACTCAATATTGAACCAACATCAGATCAATATTGAACCCTACGACTGGGATGCCATTAAAGTTCATGTAAAGGCAGGTGTCCCAATACTTTTGACAATATAGTGTATGTTAAAATTGTGATCATGTGGTCACTGGGCCACGGGTGCATTTAAAATTACGTCCATGTACGTGATTTTGCCTGTACGTGCCACCTTGCTACAGTATATGTACTGTGGTGGGTTGGCAAGTGGATACTGCATTGTGGCCACTAGATGGAGCTAATGATCATAGGAAATCACTGTATTAACTGCTTGCCAACCAGCGCACGCCAATTTACTTCAGCAGAATGGCACTGGCAGGCAAAAGGGCGTACAGGTATGTCCCGTTTAAGAAGCGGTGTCGCGAGCGCGTGCGCGCCGCGGGTCCCGCAGGACTCGATGTCCGCCGGGTGCCCGCAATCGTGTCACGGAGAGGTAGAACGGGGAGATGCTTTAGTAAACAAAGCATTTCCCCGTTCTGCCTAGTGACAGGACAGAGATCACTGCTCTCTGTCATCGGGAGCTGTGATCACTGTCCTGTGTGTTGAAGTCCATCCCCCCTACAGTTAGAATCACTCCCTAGGACACACTTAACCCCTTCACTGCCCCTAGTGGTTAACCCCTTCCCTGCCAGTGTCATTTACACAGTAATCAATGCATTTTTATAGCACTGATTGCTGTATAAATGACAATGGTCCCAAAATAGTGTCAAAATTGTCCGATCTGTCCGCCATAATGTTGCAGTCCCGATAAAAATCGCAGATCGCCGCCATTACTAATAAAAAAAAATAATTATAATAAAAATGCCATAAAACTATCCCCCATTTTGTAGACGCTATAAATTTTGCGCAAACCAATCAATATATGCTTATTGCGATTTTTTTTTTTTACCAAAAATATGTAGAATACGTATCGGCCTAAACTGAGGAAAATTCTTTTTTTTTATATATATTTTTGGGGGATATTTATTATAGCAAAAAGTAAAAAAATATTGCTGTTTTTTCAAAATTGTCGCTCTTTTTTTGTTTATAGCGCAAAAAATAAAAAACGCAGAGGCGATCAAATACCCCCAAAAGAAAGCTCTATTTGTGGGAAAAAAAGGACGTCAATTTTGTTTGGGTGCCACGTCGCACGACCGCGCAATTGTCAGTTATAGCGACGCAGTGCCGAATCGCAAAAAAGGGCTCTGGTCAGGAAGGGGGGAAAATTCTTCCGGGGCTGAAGTGGTTAAACAAAATACGGTCAAAATAAATTAGGTAAATTCTTGTAGCATTCGTCCAGCAATTTTTATTTATTTTTATATAAAATAGTCCCCTAAATGACAAATGCTGCGCTGTGTAAATTGACGGCGCTATATAAGTACCTGAAATAAATAAATACATTTATCTAGAGAGTATAATACAAGTAAACTTGCAAAAAATGCGGCTGAATTTAAAGTGACTATACAATGTTAAATTAGAACTTTAGTCAAAACCTTTTTTTTCAGTTTGGATACAGTAGGCAAGGGTAATAACCAGTATCAGTTTTTTATTTTATTTTTTTGCCATCATATGCCGAGTGTGAATTTTCTAGGTTTGTAGAATAATTTTATGTTCACGACTGAGAAATATACTGACCTTCTACAGGAAGAGAGCACAGGGAATCCATACTCTTAGCAGGTCGGATCGTGGCTTTCTCTGCAAAGATAGATATTTAGAGTTTATGAAGAGAAAACAATACCCACGCTCAGCTGCATTTTATGGCTAGGAACCGGTGCTCTGGCTGCAGTGCCTCCACACTCCAACAGAAGAACTAGTAGTAAATATGCCAACATATAAGACAAACTCTAAACATATAGTAGTAGAATCAAGCCGGGTAATCGGTATCATTTCTTAAAACTTTTTGGCAATAGTAATAAACTAACACATTTCGGGAAACAACCATGAGGAAGGTTGCTATAGCCGAAACGCGTTAGCTTGTCACAGATGTATTTCTACATGTGGCCAATAAAGATTTTCATTTTATGGATGACACTGAGTAGCCGGCTTGATTTTACCACTATATATTTAGTGTTAATTTTAAAGGGGTTGTAAAGTCAGAAGTTCTTTAATCTTAATGCATTCAATGCATTAAGATAAAAAACCTTCCGTCCCAGCACCCCCTAATACTTACCTGAGCCCCCTCTCTCTCCAGCGATGTCCACGAGTTCCTCAGCTGTCCGAGATTCTTTTCCTGACTGGCTGAGACACAGCAGCAGCGCCATTGGCTCCCACTGCTGTCAATCTAAAGCAGTTAGCCAACCAGGAGAGAGAGCGGGTGGGCTGGAGGCCCCAAGCGCGCCCTACTGTTTATGCTTTTACCTGCACCCATCGTCACTGTGACAGACCTAACCGGGACAGAGGTTTTTGGAGAGGACTGAATGCTAGCCTCTTGCCTTCCGATTATGGGCCATGGATTTTAAGGGAACAATACTTAAGCCCCATACACACGGTCGGATTTTCCGATGGATTCTGTCCTATCAGACAATGTTGTCGGAAATTCCGACCGTGTGTAGGCACCATCGGACAGTTTCCATCGGATTGTCCGACGGACAAAGTCCTATCTCCTGCTGGATAGATTTTTTGACAACAAAGTCCGATCACACCAAATGTGTAGCGAATTCCGACGGACAAAGTGCTATGCATGCTCAGATCACATTACAAGACCAAAGCTATTGGCTACTAGCCTCTACGTAGTCCCGTCGTAGGCAACAAACGTCACCACGTTCAGAATGATCGGATTTTCCGACAACTTTGTCCGAAACTTTGTAGGCAAAACCAACATCGGACAAAGTATGACAGACATGATCCGACGGACCTGGTCCTTGGATAATCCGCGCGTGTGTATGGGGCTTTATTGTGAGGTGCATGCCTGGGGACCTTGAAGTAATGTTACTTTGGATTCAAGTCCATGTCCCCCCCCAAAACACACAGACTCTGGGAACCCTGTATATGCCATATTATAGTGATGGCTTCATAATGTTGAGGCTCATAGAAGGTGCTGATGTCATCAACTCCAGCCACCTGTCTGTCTGTTGTCTGCTAGAATGTGTTTATTGTAAAATAAGTCTAGTATGGGATCTAAGAGTCATTAGATCCCCATTGTTGTTTGCGTTAATCAACTCTGCAAGTCTGGCCTAAAGGTCATGTCATCTAGGCTGTCTAAAGGGATTGGTTAATTAGCTCATGGTAATTAGGTTTCTGGTCACAGGTGTATTTTCAGAGTAATATGAGCAGGAGGTATGCACCTCCTCTTTTACTGTATATAAGACTTGTATTCTTTTCAACAAAGTCAAATTCCTGCTTGACCCTCAACACAGAGCCTCGTCTCGTACCTGGGGGAGAATTATTCGTATGGGTTTCTTGTTAGGCTGATTGGAGTGTTCGGTTGCTGCCTTTGTGTTCGGGAACGGAAAGTCCTAAACGACTTTAACCCCTTTCATACTTGGGGTGTCGTAACAGTCACGTTTTACATTTTGTGCAATCTGTCGCCCAATACATCTATCCACGAGACTCCCTTGGAGCCTTACGTTGTGTTACCACCCACACCATATGGTGGGCGTTCGCCCCATGTGCGTTGTGGCTTCCTCTGCTCCCTGACCAGATGACTCATTCCAGTGTTCCCCCCGGTTGCAGTTTTACATACCCCTGTTTTTCCAGTCCCATACTAATGGATGCATCCACTTCTGATGAAGTGTCTTTACACGAAACGCGTAGATAGAATGCAACCTCGTTTTAGTTATTCATCTTTGTAATTATCAACCTTCTTATTATTTGCTTTTCTCTTACACAGAGTACACACTCCATACATTGTTAACTGGAATGTGCTGCCATTTTGGTTTTAAGGCTGTATATACATGAACTATCTGAATATGGTTTTATATGTCATTTTCATATGTCTATGAACTGTACTTCTTTCAACATTTACATTATGTAGTGGCTTTTAATGTACTGCATACTGAGTGTAATTTTATACCCTCTTTTATGTGAAGTAATTTAGTCACTATATATATATATATATATATATATATATATATATATATTATCTTGTTTAGCTGCCACTTGCCTCATACAAGGTCCCAACTTTCTTTCTATTATTCATTTGAATCAGGGATGGAGGCACATATTATCATATGTATACCTCATTTAAAGTCCCAAACCTTTCTCCTTCCTTCTTTCAGGAGAGAGAGGGGGCGAGGCCGAATCGGGGCTCTGTGCCTGAATGGACACATGGAGCTGTGACTCGGTTCGGGTGCCCCCATAGCAAGCTGCTTGCTGTGGGGGCACTTGACAGGAGGGAGGGGCCCAGGAGAGCCGAAGAGGGACCAGAGAAGAGGAGGATCTGGGCTAATCTGTGCAAAACCAAGGAGGAGGTAAGTATGACATGTTTATTATTATTAGAAGAAAAGAAACGAGACTTCACAATCACTTTAAATGTTGGCATATTTAGCAATGAACAGTTGGGTTGGGTAGGCCAAATACATAATGATTAGGTGGCCCCAGCTAACACTGGCACTGCTAGAATGTCCTACAATAGAATTTTGCCTACCATGGTGAGGGTGTGAGGTCACCTGAGGAATAACCCAACAGAAAGAAAAGAGAAAGCACACTTACCTCCCATGTCTTTCTGTCCTCTAACAAACACACTTCCATTACGGCTTAATTTGGATTTGGATTCGGTTCCGGAGCGGCCCAGATTAAATATGGATTTCCATTTCTTAGACTTCGTGGACAGTTTTCTCCTGAAAAGACATGGGGGGGATTTAAATATTAAACCCGGGGAGTGCTTTTTGGCATCTACTGTCTAATTGAAAATCTATTTGGCTCTGCATTGGTTAGGATAAGGGAAGGGGGTGGTGTAGCTCCTCTGGCTTAAGCTGGGCTTAGTAGGCTTGAGTTTTGGAAGACACCTGCTGGACTGGATGAAATTGGAGCTGCCTGTGGGTGGCACTGTGGGTGTAGCTGTGTAGACACCAGCGGGTTCAACAAAAGTGGACCATGACATCAGTGGCTGCCTGAATACAATGGCCAGCCGCGGAGATTTCTCCACCCACACTGTTAAGCTCGATATACACTAGTACAGGGGTGCCCAACCAGTGGCCCGGGGGCCACATGTGGCCCGCGGAGCCCTCTGATGTGGCCCGCGACCTCCTGCTCTGGAATGGCTGGTTGGCAAGCCCGGATCACCAATCCGTCATCCTAGAGCATCAGTGTTGTGAATGAAGCTGGCGGTGGAGAAAGCAAGCGGCTGCAGAGCAGAGCCGCTTAAGCCGATGCTTCCTGTATATCGCTGGCTCCTTTCACAGGCGGAGTGATACCAAATATGGCCATATCTGTTCTGCAGTGGGTACAGGGCTGCTTTCAAACTGATCCGCAGGTGCACCGCTTCCCTCCAATCCGATCCACGAAAAAAAACAGAAGGGGATTCATCCACTTCCGCCTGGATTAACGGGCCCATAGAGTAGAGTGGGTTGTGTCCGTATCGGCTCTCCATATGTAGAGTGGACACAGACCTGTCATCTGCCCACTCCACTCATTGTGGCCCACAACCGGTTACCAAGTCACTTAAGTGGTCCTCACTCTTCAAAAGGTTGGGCATCCCTGCACTAGTAGAACTTGGAATTTTACATTTGTTTGATTTTCTAATGGTAAGTGGGGTCAAATCGGCGTGTGTGCCATAATGGCGGTGCCGGGTGGAAAGACCAGTACAGAGAGGACTGAAGTTCCTCTTTAATTCACACAATAGGGATAAAACTTTTTTGCAGAAGGGAGTTTAACAAGACTCGTGGCCACTCAATAAAATTAGAAGAAAAGAGGTTTAACCTTAAACTACGTAGAGGGTTCTTTACTGTAAGAGCAGCAAGAATGTGGTATTCCCTTCCACAGGCGGTGGTCTCAACGGGGGGCATCGATAGTTTCAAGAAACTATTACATAAGCACCTGAAGGGCCACAAGATACAGGGATATACAATGTAATACTGACATATAATCACACACATAGGTTGGACTTGATGGACTTGTGTCTTTTTTCAACCTCACCTACTATGTAACTATAATTCAAAAAAGAAAAAAAAAGGTTTGCTTTAAAAATAAACATTTAATAGAAGGTTAAGTCATTAAACAATTTATAGAGCACTCTGGGCATTTCAGAGGGAGATCATAGCAGCAGCTGTTTACTTTCAGACCCTCTCTCTATCTCTGTCTGATTAAAGCTTCATAAAGAACCATGTGAAAAATTTGCCAGAAAGGAAGACTGGGAGGGAAAATCCTTTTTCAGAAAAGCAAAAAAGTGGAGCCTGAAAAGGGTGATGAGAGCTCCACCTATTAATTTCTTATGTTCCC
>CM053027.1:27564046-27664046 GCA_028564925.1 Lithobates sylvaticus
GGGTGGGGGAGAAAGAGGAGGAGAGAGAGGTGAGAGGTGTTGTCGAGAGGGGTGGGGGAGAGAGAGGCGAGAGGTGGTGTAGATAGGGGTGGGGGAGAAAGAGGGGGAGAGAGAGGTGGGAGGTTTTGTCGAGAGGGGGAGAGAGAGGGGCGGAGAGGGGGTAGATAGGGGAGGGAGAGAGAGAGAGAGGGGGGATGAGAGAGAGGGGGTGAGGAGGATAGAAAGATATTGGTGATTACTACTCCCTGACATGCCACATCCCTGTATACATGGAAAGTGAAAAATTCCCTGGGGATGGGACTTTACAGACATTTGAAATAGTATAACAATAAAGTATTTAAAAAGTATTTATTAGAAAATGATTAAAAACTGAAAACATGGAATAAACAACTGGAAATACATCATGGTAAAGATACATAACAAAGAAAAAAAAAAAAAAACATGTTTTCAGTTTTTAATCATTTTCCATAAAGATGGATTTGTGCGGCAAGAAAGTGAATTCCTTGGCACAGCCTGCAATTAATTTGTATTTACTCCTTCTGTCTCTCTGTGTATGAAGCTGGTGGGGACACCGGGGGGACAGATGTGTATAATGGTATAAAAATGGATACAGTCAATAAGTCTAAAATGTAAAAATAAAAATAAAAATAAAAACCTGACTGTAGTTCTACGATCTGAACACTAGATGGCAGGCTAGCACTATATTCACCAATAGGATGTCAATCATGAGCCAATAGAAGCTTTTCACCTTCTCAGCTCCCTTTCCCTATCCATGACTTTTGTCCCACAAAAAGGAACTCAGCTATGTGGGCATTTTTTTTCTGCTTTTAAAAATAAAAATAATAGAAATACTTCTGCCCTTTAAAGAATGTTAAATGCCACTTAAAAAAAAAAACTTCCCTAAAACTACTAGAAAAAAGGCCCTTTTTACTGAAATATAATGCTGAAGAAGTCGATCGGGTGGGGGGGGGGGGGGACCAGAGTCTGCTCCAAAGCCTACTCCTATATATCTGCTTATGTTGTTGCCTGAGCACCCGTAAGCTCAACTTCTAGCGCCACCGCTACCCCCCCCCCCCAATATTTTATTCATTTGTTTGTTTATTTTTATGTATCCAGGGTTCATAAAGACATGGATGAGCGAGTTTGAGGTGGAGGAACTTGACTGGCCTGCACAGAGTCCTGACCTCAACCCGATAGAACACCTTTGGGATGTATTAGTGCGGAGACTGTGAGCCAGGCCTTCTCGTCCAACATCAGTGCCTGACCTCATAAATGCGCTTCTGGAAGAATGGTCAAACATTCCCATAGACACACTCCTAAACCTTGTGGACGGCCTTCCCAGAAGAGTTGAAGTTGTTATAGCTGCAAAGGGTGGGCCAACCCAATATTGAACCCTAAGGACTAAGACTGGGATGTCATTAACCACTTCAATACCGGCCACTTAGACACACACCTTCCTGCCCAGACCAATTTTCAGCTTTCAGCGCTGTCGCACTTTGAATGACAATTGCGCAGTCATGCTACACTGTACCCAAACTACATTTTTATAATTTTGTTCCCACAAAATAGAGCTTTCTTTTGGTGGTATTTGATCACCTCTGGGATTTTAATTTTTTGCGCAACAAATGAAAAAAGACTGAACATTTTGAAAAAAAAACAAATTCTTCTTTGTTTCTGTTAAAATTTTTTGTAAATAAGTATGTTTTTTTCTTCAATGACAGGCACTGATAAGGCGGCACTGATGGGCACCAATGAGGTGGTACTGATGAGGTGGCACTGGCGGCCACTGATGATGGGCACTGATAGGCGGCACTGATGGGCACTGATAGGTGGCACTGATGGGCACTGATAGGTGGCACTGGTATGCAGCACTGATAGGCACTCATAGGTGGCACTGATGGGCACTCATAAGCGGCACTGATGGTCACTTATAGGAGGCACTGATGGGTACTTATGGGTGGCACGGATATGTGGCATGCATGGGCACTGATGGGCACTGATAGGTGGGCACTGATGAGCATGCATGGGCACTGATAGGTGGGCACTGATGAGCATGGATGGGCACTGATAGGTGGCACTGCTGGGCACTGATGGGTGGCACTGATGACACTGATGGGTGGCATTGCTGGGTGATGGGTGGCACTGATGACACAGATTGGTACATAATGGTGCCAGTCAGTGCCCATTTGTGGGCACTGACTGACACAGATTGGACATCATTTGCACATGTGGATGGCCAGGGGGTACATACCTGGCCATCCACATGTTGCCTACTTCCCTGGTGGTCCTAGTGGAGTCCCTGGTGGTCCAGTGTGGGTATCTGAGGGGGGGCTGCACTGATAAACAATCCCCCCTGTCAGGAGAGCAGCCGATCACTGGCTTTTCCTGTTGACATCGTGATCAGTCGCGATTGGACACGGCTGATCACATGGTAAAGAGCCTCCGCCGGAAGCTCTTTACCGAGATCGGTGTAGCGGTGTGTCAGACTGACACATCGCCGTGATGCGCGCCCCCACGGGCGTGCGGTGGCATGTTATCCTGAAGGACATCATATGACGCCCAGTCAGGAAAACGAAACCACCGCCCGGCCGTCATTCTGCTATAGGCCGGGTGGGAAGTGGTTAAAGATCATGTTCATGTAAAGGCAGGTGTCCCAATAATTTTGGTAACACAATGAACATACTGTACTTAAAGCTGAACTCCAGGCAGATATATACATAAAAAAATAGAATTTGTTGATTTATTTTAATTTATTTGAAACATTTTATTTATCTATCTATTTATTTATTTATTTTAATTTATTTGAAACATTTTATTTATATATTTATTTTCTATGTGTTTATTTTTATTTATTTGAAACATTTTATTTATTGTTTTACTTATTTATGTATTTATTTTCATTTTTTTTAAGAATTTTATTTATTTATTTATTTATTTATTTATTTGAAACATTTTATTTATGTATTTATTTATGTATTTATTTTCATTTATTTGAAAAATGTTATTTATTTATTTTCATTTATTTGAAGCATTTTAATTTATTCATTTATTTATGTATTTATTTTATTTATTTGAAAAACTTTATTTATTTATTTATGTATTTATTTTCATTTATTTGAAACATGTTATTTATTTATTTTCATTTATTTGAAACATTTTATTTATGTATTTATTTTCATTTATTTGAAGCATTTTAATTTATTTATTTATGTATTTATTTCATTTATTTGAAACATTTTATTTATGTATTTATTTTCATTTATTTGAAGCATTTTAATGTATTTATTTATTTATGTATTTATTTCATTTATTTGAAACATTTTATTTATTTATTTATTTTCATTTGTTTGAAACATTTTATTTATTTATTTATTTATTTTCATTTGTTTGAAACATTTTATTTATTTATATTCATTTATTTGAAACCTTTTATTTATGTATTTATTTTCATTTATTTTAACCTTTTTAATTTATTTATTTATTCATGTATTTATTTCATTTATTTGAAACATTTTATTTATTTATTTATTTATGTATTTATTTTCATTTATTTAAAACATTTTATTTATTTATTTTCATGTATTTGAAACATTTTATTTATGTATTTATTTTTATTTATTTGAAGCATTTTAGTTTATTTATTTATGTATTTATTTCATTCATTTGAAACATTTTATTTATTTAATTATGTATTTATTTTCATTTATTTGAAACATTTTACTTATTTATTTTCATTTATTTGAAACATTTTATTTATGTATTTATTTGCATTTATTTGAAGCATTTTATTTACGTATTTATTTTCATTTATTTAAAGCATTTTAATTTAATTATTTATTTATGTATTTATTTCATTTATTTGAAACATTTTATTTATTTATGTATTTATTTTAATTTATTTGAAACGTTTTATTTATTTATTTTCATGTATTTGAAACATTTTATTTATGCATTCATTTTCATTTATTTGAAGCATTTTAATTTATTTATTTATGTATTTATTTCATTCATTTGAAACATTTTATTTATTTAATTATGTATTTATTTTCATTTATTTGAAACATTTTACTTATTTATTTTCATTTATTTGAAGCATTTTATTTACGTATTTATTTTAATTTATTTGAAGCATATTAATTTATTTTTTTTTTTTATTTATTTATTATGTATTTATTTCATTTATTTGAAACTTTTTATTTATTTATTTATGTATTTATTTTCATTTATTTGAAGCATTTTAATTTAGTTATTTATTTATGTATTTATTTCATTTATTTGAAACGTTTTATTTATTTATGTATTTATTTTCATTTATTTGAAACATTTTATTTATTTATTTTCATTTATTTGAAACATTTTTTTTTTTTTAAGCAGTTTATTTATTTATGTATCATTATTTTTTTTTATTAATGTGAATTGTACAGCTCTGTAATCATTAATACATCATCAGAGCAAAGAACGTGCTGGTCTGAGGAGAAATCAGAGGGATGGGGTCATCAGTGTGCCGCTTCTCCTTTCACTGTCCAATCAGAGGATGGGGGAGGAGACCTGAGAAAAAAGGTCTTCTGTACTGCCAGACAGGTGAGCGCCGTCTCTGCCAGAGCTGTTTACATGTCAGGTGTGGATGGAGAGAAATGCAGGTAAACAATGCTGATA
The DNA here is from genome assembly GCA_028564925.1 of Lithobates sylvaticus. Taxonomy (NCBI): domain Eukaryota; kingdom Metazoa; phylum Chordata; class Amphibia; order Anura; family Ranidae; genus Lithobates; species Lithobates sylvaticus. The sequence continues at coordinate 27,568,703 of CM053027.1, forward strand.
TCTGGAGATCTGGAGAAGGTTCTACAGCGGATGTTATGAGTTCTCCCGCTTCCACTAGTCCTGACATCTGGGGCGGGGCCTCGGCCGGCCATTGTTCTGGAGCCGCAGATGGTTCCATCAGCCGGTGACAAGCCGCCCTCATCCCAGGTGTGATAAGATCTCGGCGTGTGCCGATCCAGGTGAACACACTTCCATTATCGGGGAGGAATCTCAGTACAATAAGACATTCCACCGAGGAGGAGACCTTCACACACATTCCTCACATACTCCACACAATGGAGGAGAGACATCGGCACACACCTTGTTTGTTAAAGGTGACCCCGGATTCCCCATGTCCCTCGGTGGATCCAACGGGGCACAGCCCTGCCGGTGCCGCATATAATTCAGAGTTTACACTTGCAGTTGGCGGACAGTAAAATGCACCAATTTTTTTTTTTTAAAAACAAACTGCCCCCCTCTTAAGCAGCAAAGAGAGCGGAGTGTACACATGGCATGGGGGCAATTCGTAAATGATCCCCCCGCCCACTACAGACAGCCTAATCAACGGTGTTGTGCCACCACGATTGTACCCCCAGCTCTGCTGATGCCCCACTCAGTAGTATCCCCAGCTTTGCTGATCCTCGCTCAGTAATACCACCAGCTCTGCTGATCCCCCCGCTAAATATTACCCCTAGCTCTGCTAATGCCCCACTTAGTGGTACCCCCAGCTCTGCTGAGCCCCCCACTCAGTATTACCCCAGCTTAGCTGATTCCCCGCTCAGTATTACCCCCAGCTCTGTTGATGCTTCACTCAAGTAGTACCCCCAGCTCTGCTGATGCCCCACTCAGTATTACCCCCAGCTCTGCTGAGCCCCCCACTCAGTATTACCCCAGCTTAGCTGATTCCCCCGCTTAGTACTACTCCCAGCTCTGCTGATGCCTCACTCAGTATTACCCCCAGCTCTGTTGATGCCTCACTCAGTAGTACCCCCATCTCTGCTGATCCCCCGCTCAGTAGTACCCCCAGCTCTGCTGATCCCCCGCTCAGTAGTACCACCAGCTCTGTTGATGCCTCACTCAGTAGTACCCCATCTCTGCTGATACCCCGCTCAGTAGTACCCCCAGCTCTACTGATGCCCCACTTAGTAGTACTCCCAGCTCTGCTGATGCCCCACACAGTGGTAGCGCCAGCCCTGCTGATCCCCCACTCAATAGTACCCCCAGTTCTGCTGATGCCTTACTCAGTAGTACCCCCAGCTCTGCTAATCTCCCTCTCAGTGGTACCCCCATCTCTACTGATCCCCTGCTCCATAGTACCCCCAGCTCTGCTGATCCCCCGCTCAATAGTACCCCCAGCTCTACTGATGCCTCACCCAGTAGTACCCCCAGCTCTGCTGATCCTCACATTGTGCACCATGTGTGACATGGCTCCTTTCTCCTGTTACGGTCCCCCAGCTCTGCTGATCCGCTGTTGCTCAGTCCTCTCTCTCCAGTCTCTGCTCACCTTCTACTATAGCGTTCCCATGTTGCACACCACGTGCGCCATCTGCTGGTTGCTCCACTCCAGTGCAGACCCCGCTCATCTTCTTTCTGCTTCACGCTGAACACCAGATGTGACGTCTGCACCACTGAGTAGCACCCCCATCTCTGCTGATGCCCCACTCAGTAGTACCCCCAGCTCTGCTGATGCCCCACTTAGTAGTACCCCCAGCTCTGCTGATGCCCCACTCAGTAGTGCCCCCAGCTCTGCTGTTCCCCTGCTCAGTAGTACCCCCAGATCTGCTAATCCCCTGCTCAACAGTACCCCCAGCTCTGCTGATGCCTCATTCAGTAGTACTCCTAGTTCTGCTAATCTCCCGCTTAGCAGTAACCCCCAGCTCTGCTGATGCCCCACTTAGTAGTACCCCCAGCTCTGCTGATCCCCTGCTTAATAGTACCCCCAGCTCTGCTGATCCCCCACTCAATACCCCCAGCTCTGCTGATACCCCACTCAGTATTACCCCTAACTCCGCTGATGCTCCGATGCCCCACTAAGTAGTACCGCCAACTCTGCTGAACCCCTGCTCAATAGTACCCCCAGCTCTGCTTATCCCACACTCAATAGTACCCCAAGCTCTGCTGATGCCTCACTCAGTGGTACCCCCAACTCTGCTGATCTCCCACTTAGTGGTACCCCCAGCTCTGCTAATCTCCGAATCAGTAGTATCCCCCAGCTCTGTCGATGCCCCACTCAGTAGTACCCCCAGTTCTGCTGATCTCCTGCTCAGTAGTATCCCCCAGCTCTACTGATCTCCTGCTCTGTAGTACCCCCAGCTCTGCTGATCTTCTGCTCAGTAGTACCCCCAGCTCTGCTGATCTTCTGCTCAGTAGTACCCCTAGTTCTGCTGATCTCCTGCTCAGTAGTACCCCCAGCTCTGCTGATGGTAGTACCCCCAGCTCTGCTCAGTAGTACCCTGCTCAGTAGTACCCCCAGCTCTGCTGATCTCCTGCTCAGTAGTACCCCCAGTTCTGCTGATCTCCTGCTCAGTAGTACCCCCAGCTCTGCTGATCTCCTGCTCAGTAGTACCCCCAGTTCTGCTGATCTCCTGCTCAGTAGTACCCCCAGTTCTGCTGATCTCCTGCTCAGTAGTACCCCCAGTTCTGCTGATCTCCTGCTCAGTAGTACCCCCAGCTCTGCTGATCTCCTGCTCAGTAGTACCCCCAGTTCTGCTGATCTCCTGCTCAGTAGTATCCCCAGCTCTTCTGATCTCATGCTCAGTAGTACCCCCAGTTCTGCTGATCTCCTGCTCAGTAGTATCCCCAGCTCTTCTGATCTCATGCTCAGTAGTACCCCTAGCTCTTCTGATCTCCTGCTCAGTAGTATCCCCAGCTCTTCTGATCTCCTGCTCAGTAGTATCCCCAGCTCTGCTGATCCTCACCTCTCGCTGTATTGCTTCCACGTTTTGCACCATGTGTGACATTGCTACTTTTTCTTGCCACGGTCCCCCAGCTCTGCTGATCCTTCACTGCTCAGTCCTATCTCTCCAGTCTTTGCTCACCTTCCTCTATAGCATTCCCATGTTGCACACCACGTGTGCCACCTGCTAATTGCTCCGCTCCAGTTTAGACCCCGCTCACCTTCCTGACGCTCCATGCCACGCACCAGAGGTGACGTCTGCACCAGACATCCCAGAATATACACACATGATCCAGGAGTGACGGCTGATGGCGTCTTTCCGGTTCGCTCGTTGGTTTCCCAGTGCATCCTGGGATATCTTATACCTGCAATACCTCAAAAACAAAGCAAAGCTAACTCTGAATAAAAGCCTCTTGAAAGCTGCAGGTGCCGCTAGCGAGCGTTGTCATAGGACTTCTAGGGAGGCTTTGGAGACACTTTGAAGCACCAAGAAAGCAACATGGGGAATCATTTTTGAAGCGAAGCAAACGCAATGTGTGAACAGGACTGTAAGCTAACAAAGGGCTTAAAAAATGCATGTCCAATGCCACATTTTGAAGCAAGTGTGAACGAGCCATTAGTGTTGCACGCTCATGAAACTTACTTGTTATCTGGCGGAACGATGACTGTGTGGAATAAAGTCCCGCTGACCGGTACAATCTCGGGTAAGCTGTTTTCCCGCCTCTCCTTTCTGGCCGGGTGAGTGGCGGAGAGACTCCTGGCCTGTGCCTCCTCCAGGCTGACCAGCTTCATCGGCAGGGATCCAGAGGGTAGGGTCATGCTCTTCACTATCCGGCATTCTGCAGAGGGAGGAGAAAGTGGGACGTTACTACATAATCTTTGGAGAGCATTTAGGCCCCATCCACACCTCCAAAATGAAGCTCCAAAATGCTGGAGGAGAAAAAGATCAATTATTCTCTATGGAGATGATTCACATCTTAGCAACATTTTTTCGCAGTTATCATTGCTTGTACTGCTTCTTTTTATTTGTTTTTTTATTTTTGTTTATTTTTAATGTTGGTTTGCAGTGCCACAAGCCAAGGTTTTAAGACAAATACACGGAAATCTCTCTGAATGCAAGCCCACAAATTTTTGGATCCCCCACCAAGGCTGCATTGAGCTCTTGAGCCCTTTTTTGGGCATTCTGTCGCATGGTTATGTGTTTTTAAGTGTTTCTGTACATCGTTTATAAAGGGGTTTTGAGCTTTGGTGTTTTTTTTTTTTTTTTTTTAATTAACCAACAGAGAAATGTATAATCGGTTTCAACATTTGTTGCTACTGTATCTTTTTCAGGTTTTTAATTTTTTATTATTTATTTATTCATGTATTTGTTAGGGGGTAGGGTTGGGGGTTAATGTATGTTTTAATGTATTTTTTTTTCTTTATTATTTATAAAAAATGTAAACTTTTTTTTTGTTAGGTTAGGAGTTAGGATTAAGGGTTAATATTAGGGTTAGGGATTAATATTAAGGTTAGGATTAGGGCTTGGAGTTAGGGCTTATGGATCATTTATTTTATTTGTATGTACTATTATTTTTTTATTATATATATATAATTATTTATTATTTTATTTATTATTATTTCATTATTGCAATTGAGCAGAAAAATGGGCAACCAAAAACACTCAAAAGCATGCAAAGCGTGCATTATGTGAGGAAGAAATTGCTCAAGGAACAACTAGCAACATTTGGAGAAACCCTCAAGGAACCCCTAGCAACCTCTAGAGGCGTTCACAAGGAACTCCTAGCAATCTCTGGAGGAACCCTCAAGGACCCCCTAGCAACCTCTGGAGGAACCCGTAAGGAACTCCTAGCAACCTCTGGAGGAATCCTTGAGGAACCCCTAGCAACCTCTGGGGGAATCCTTGAGGAACCCCTAGCAACCTCTGGAGGAACCTGCAAGGAGCCCCTAGCAACCTCTGGAGGAACCTGCAAGGAACCCCTAGCAACCTCTGGAGGAACCTGCAAGGAACCCCTAGCAACCTCTGGAGGAACCTGCAAGGAACTCCTAACAAGCTCTGAAGGAACCCCTAGCAACCTCTGGAGGAACCTTCAAGAAACCCTAGCAACATCTAAAGGAAATCATCAAGAAACCCCCTAGCAACCTCTGGAGGAACCCTCAAGGAACCCCTAGCAACCTCTGAAGGAACCCTCAAGAAACCCCTAGCACCCTCTGGAGGAACCCTCAAGAAAAACCTCCGCAACCTCTGAAGGAACCCTCAAGGAACTCCTAGCAACCTCTGGAGGAACCCTCAAGAAACCCCTAGCAACCTCTGATGGAACTCTCAAGAAACCCCTAGCAACCTCTGGAGGAACCCTCAATAAACCCCTAGCAACCTCTTAAGGAATCCCTATCAAGCTATGAAGGAACCCCTTAAAAAACCCCTAGCAACCTCTGAAGGAACCCCTAGCAACCTCTGAAGGAACCCTCAAGAAAAACCTCTGAAGAAACCCCCAAGGAACTCCTAGCAACCTCTGGAGGAACCCTCAAGAAACCCCTAGCAACCTCTGATGGAACTCTCAAGAAACCGCTAGCAACCTCTGGAGGAACCCTCAAGAAACCCCTAGCAACCTCTAAAGGAATCCCTAGCAAGCTATGAAGGAACCCTCAAAAAACCCCTAGCAACCTCTGAAGGAACCCCTAGCAACCTCTGAAGGAACCTTCAAGGAACCCCTAAAAACCTCCAGAGGAACCCTCAAGGAACCCCAGGCAATCTCTGGAGGAACCTTAGGGTTTTCCTGGTACCCTGGTTGAGGAACCCTGGTGTAGACGTTTGTCCCCTAGGCCATGACCACCAAATATGAAGCATTGTGCCCTCCTGACCACATGTTCGAATATTTTTTCTAAAGATTGTATTTGCGTTTAACATTTGATTTTGGAATGAATGGAATTTATCAAACGAAAACCACATAAACTGTTATGTCGCGTACACACGGCCGGAATTTCCGATGGAAACAGTCCGATGGGAGCTTTTCGTCGAATTTTCCAACCGTGTGTATGCCCAACGGTCTTTTTCTGTCGGCATTTCTGACGGACTTTAGATTGAGAGCCTGTTCTTAATTTTTTTCCGACGGAAAAACTTTCTATCGGAAATTCCGATCATGTGTATGCAATTCCGACACGCAAAATTCCGACGGATGCTCGGAAACAATTCGACGCATGCTCAGAAGCATTAAACTTCCCTTTTATAGTGCCGTTGAACGTGTTGTATGTTGTGGTGTTATTGACCCTCGGAATTTGGTGTGACCGTGTGTAGGCAAGACATTTTGAGCGGAATACCGTCGGGAAAACCATCAGAGCTTTTTCCGACGAGAATTCCGACCGTGTGTACGCGGCATTAGAATTTTCATTTGAAATTCTACACATCTACGGGCAGCTTAAGCCATGGTTTCCATACCATGCAGTGATGAGGGCTAACATGCATGAAACTTCAGTACCCGGGTATAAATGACTCTATAATACCAGTCCATGTCTGTACTATGAACCGAAGATTCTCTACGCCCATTGTTCATAAATGAAGAATAATGAGGTTTTCAGGGTTTTTTGGATTTATGGTGGAAGTGAAGACGCATAAATATTGTCCGCTGTTTTTTTTTTTTGCAACCAAGCGACACAGGAAATGACACGAACATGAGCCCGGTTTCCATGTTATTGTCATTGAATAATATTTGGAAAGCCTCTGAGTGCTCTAGTAAAGGACAAACAAGAACACTGCAAAGTGAAAACAGAACCGACACATCATATTCTGGCACTGAGAGGCTCAACAACGGCTCAATTACCAGAATAAACCTTGTTTCACTGGGGACAAGGGACGTCCCGGCCAAAAATCCAGAGGATTTATTTGTGAATAAGAACGCGCTGTGTTTTTGTTTACTCTGCGATGGCTGCCAAAAGTTGAATTAGTCCAAGAAGTCATATTTTTTCAATGAGGTTTGTAGGCTCTGTCACTGGAATTACATAGTCATGTTGTTTTCATAGAAAATTAAACTTAAAGTCAACTCCGGGAGAGCCTGGTGCTGGTAATTTACAGCAAGAGGGATCCCTCACTGAGGACCGGAGACATCTAAAAAGGAGAAATATGTCCTCTACACCAGTGCTAGTCAACTTACAAGGTGTAGGAACCTCAGCTGCACCCCCTGACACCACCAATAAGTTCTGTATATGTAAGACGACAGGAGATGGTCAGAGACTGCAGACATACAAGAGACTGTCAGAGACTTCAGAAATACTACAGGAGATTGTCAGAAACTGCAGATATACCAGAAGAGACTGTGAGAGATTGCAGACATGCTACAAGAGATGGTCAGAGACTAGGGATGCTACAGGAGACTGTCAGAGACTGCAGACATACTACAGGAGATGGTCAGAGACTGCAGACATGATACAAGAGATGGTCAGAGGTGGCAGACATACTACATAAGATGGTCAGAAACCATCCCACTGTCCATCCCTCTATCCATCCCTCTGTCCATCCCACTGTCCCCCTGTGCATCCCTCTGTCCCCCTGTCCATCCCTCCGTCCATCCCACTGTCCCCCTGTGCATCCCATGGTCCCCCTGTCCATCCCACTGTCCATTCCACTGTCCATCCTACTGTCCATCTCACTGTCCATCCTACTGTCCATCCTACTGTCCATCTCACTGTCCCCCTGTCCATCCCATGATCCCACTGTCCCCCTGTCCACCCCACTGTCCCCCTGTCCATCTCTCTATCCCCCTATCCATCCCTCTGTCCCCCTGTCCATCCCTCTGTCCATCTCACTGTCCCCCTGTCCATCCCTCTGTCCATCCCACTGTCCCCCTGTGCATTCCACGGTCCCCCTGTGCATCCCACTGTCCATCCCACTGTCCCCCTGTGCATCCCTCTGTCCCCCTGTCCATCCCACTGTCCATTCCACTGTCCATCCTACTGTCCATCTCACTGTCCATCCTACTGTCCATCCCTCTGTCCATCTCACTGTCCCCCTGTCCATCCCTCTGTCCATCCCACTGTCCCCCTGTGCATTCCACGGTCCCCCTGTGCATCCCACTGTCCATCCCACTGTCCCCCTGTGCATCCCTCTGTCCCCCTGTCCATCCCACTGTCCCCCTGTGCATCCCATGGTCCCCCTGTCCATCCCACTGTCCATTCCACTGTCCATCCTACTGTCCATCTCACTGTCCATCCTACTGTCCATCCTACTGTCCATCTCACTGTCCCCCTGTCCATCCCACGATCCCACTGTCCCCCTGTCCACCCCACTGTCCCCCTGTCCATCCCTCTATCCATCCCTCTGTCCCCCTGTCCATCCCTCTGTCCATCTCACTGTCCCCCTGTCCATCCCTCTGTCCATCCCACTGTCCCCCTGTGCATTCCACGGTCCCCCTGTGCATCCCACTGTCCATCCCACTGCCCCCCTGTGCATCCCGCTGATTTCATACGCCCCTGGCCCAAAAATCGTCCAAAAAAAATGTCAAAAATCATCTTTTTTTGGGGGCAGGGGTGGTGTCCCTGAATGGCAGTTTGGAAATGTGGTCACCCTAGTAGATATGCTACAGGAGATGGTCAGAGATGGCAGAAATATTACAGGAGATTTCCAAAATACTGTAGACATGCTACAAGAGATGGTCAGAGGCTTCAGAAATGCTACAGGTGACTGTTAGAGACTGCATTCTCTAACAGCAATAGATGGTCAGACATTTTAGACATGCTATAGGTGATGGTCAGAGACTTTAGACATCCTACAGTAGATGGTCAGAGACTTTAGACATGCTAAAGGAGATGGCCAGAGACTGTAGATATGCTACAGGGGATGGCCAGAGAATGTAGACCTACTACAAGAGATGGTCAGAGACTGTAGACATACTACAGGAGATGGTCAGAGACTGTAGACATGATACAAGACATGGTCAAGAGACTGCAGACATGCTACAGGAGATGGTCAGAGATGGCATAAATATTACAGGAGACTTCCAAAAGACTGTAGACATGCTACAGGAGATGGCCAGAGGCTGCAGAAATGCTACAGGTGACAGTCAGAGACTGCATTCACTAACTACAATAGATGGTCAGACACTTTAGACATGCTATAAGTGATGGTCAGAGACTGTAGACATACTACAGGAGATGGTCAGAGACTGTAGACATGATACAAGACATGGTCAAGAGACTGCAGACATGCTACAGGAGATGGTCAGAGACGGAAGACATACTACAGGAGATGGTCAGAGACTGTAGACATGGTACAGGGGATGGTCAGACACTGTAGACATGGTACAGGGGATGGTCAGAGACTGTAGACATACTACAGGAGATGGTCAGAGACTGTAGACATACTACAAGAGATGGTCAGAGATGGCAGACATACTACAGGAGATGGTCAGATACTGTAGACATACTACAGGAGATGGTCAGAGACTGTAGACATACTACAAGAGATGGTCAGAGAGACTGCAGACATGATACAAGACATGGTCAAGAGACTGTAGACATGCTACAGGAGATGGTCAGAGACGGCAGACATGCTACAGGAGATATTATGTTTTAGACTATAACACCCAAAACATTTTTTCCCCCTGGACCAATTGAATCGAAACACGCTGCTATTTGCAATTGAGGGAAAATCGGGAACATAGAAGGTGGATGTTCTGCCAGGTTACCTGGTACGGGAAGTTTGTTGGCTGGGAAGTGGTCCTCTTCTTTCTGCTTGATGGGAGCGGGCAGGTCCTTACTGAAGATCTGTTCCATGTGATTGAGGATAAACTCGATGACAACTTGTTGAACCCGAACTTCAAGAAACGCTGCATCTCCGTTACACCCCGAATCCTCTATTTCTTTACACCTGGAAGAAAATATTTGCTGTAAAAACAAAATCCTGTCCTTCAGGAACTACTGTAAGAAGATGAATCTGGGACCACTTGATCCTCCATGGGCCCCAGTGCAAAGAATTGTGGAAGGTGGCTACTGTGATGACATCAAGCTTTGCAATCCTTCTAACATTGAAGAAAAAAAAGAAAAAAAATTATAATTTTTGTTCCAATGATGTCATGACACATTGGGGTTGATTTACTAAAACTGGAGAGTGCAAAATCTGGTGTAGCTCTGTATAGAAACCGAACAGCTTCCAGGTTTTATGGTCAAAGCTTAATTGAACAGGCTGAATTTAGAAGCTGATTGGCTACCATGCACAGCTGCACTAGATTTTGCACTCTCCGGTTTTAGTAAATCAACCCCATTGACTTTTCAAACAAAAGAAATCATAGTAAACAGCACAACCGGATGAGTGACCCTACTTTTCTCTACTGTAGGTAAGGATTGCAGCTTGGTCACATCCCTGCCCCCAGCCTGTGATTGGACAATGGAGCAAAAGCAGCACATTGACTGCTTTCTCCTCTTAAAGTCACCTTCAGTCTTTTGACTGCCAAGAAGTAAAGTTATGATTGGCTGAGAGGGCTGCCTCTCCCACTCCCAGTCTGAGCGGTGCTGCAAGAGGTCACAGGGGCGCATATTCAGGACTTTATGGCAGCTCTATGTAAACCCATCACCCACCCACCCCATAATACATCACACACATCATCATCACCTTCATACAACCCTCCCACATCATCATCATACTCAATCCACACCATCCCATCCTTTCACCACATCTTATTAATCATATCCATACATATCATCCATCCATCACACACATCCATACATTAATCCCCCCCACCATTCACATCATCACCCTTCATAACCATCCTCATCATCTTATTCCATCACATTCATCATCATAATCCCCATCATATTCATCTCATCACATCATTCATCCACACTTCATTCCCACCCCCCCATACCCCAGCATCCATCCATACCCCCCATCAATCCATCCCCATCATCATCCACCATCCATAATAATCACACTTCATTCCCCTTCATCATCATCCACACCCCATACCCTCATTATCCATTCATAATCACTTCCCCCATCCACACAACCACCATCCCAGTCTGAGCGGTGCTGCAAGAGGTCACAGGGGGGACATATTCTGGACTTTATGGCAGCTCTATGTAAAAAATACATTTAAAGAGCTTTTAATGGACAGATACCTGGATTGAAGGATTTCTGGAGTTAATTTTTTCTTTTTTCCAAGACGAAATGAAAGAGCCCATAACTCATAACTGGAATAAATGTTTGGGGGTGGGGGAAGGTGAACCTTGGAGATTTATTAAAGTCAGTCCACCAAAAAAAAAATGTATTTCTGTTTTTAGTAGAGGCCGAAGGATGAAATCAGTTCATGCTTTGTTATCTCCTTCGAAGACTCCACTGGGAAGGTCTCTATGATTGGATTCTCAGGTTTGTACCCCATGCCACCTCCTTTACCGAAGTATGTTGGTGGTCTGGTGCTATATACACAAACATACAGTCAAGGAAGGATCGTTCTCTTGGAAGGTTGGCAGCCACCTGGACTCACAGGAGCAACATCAAAACTTTTAAAATGTTTCAAGGAAACCTGGAAGACCCAAATCCAAGTGCCATCACAACCACCACATTAGAATGACCTCTATTGGGAGGCCACACTCCTCTATTTGTTAACTATTTACTTAAAGCCCAACTCAAATTTTTTTTTTTTTATTGTCCGCCATTTCTAAAAATCCAGTGACAGTGCAATACTCTATTTTTGGCACTTCCCCCTACTGACTTACTGCTTTGCAGTCCATTCCATCCAGAGTCATTCAACCCACTTCCTGTTAAACCAGAAAACCAAGGACTCAAGCCTTGGAGGTACACCACAAAGCCACCATGGCATCACAAGAGAATGGAGAATGCTACCGAGAATGATGATGTTTTTCTTGGCGCCTCTCTCTATACAAATTTCAGAACCTGCCTACTGCCAGAGGAAGAGAAAGAGGACCTGAGGCATCACATGACCAGACCAAAGATCACTGGAAAAAGGATGATGTGTCTTGGGGGAGCAGGTCCACTCTTTAACCCATTCTTGATGGACCCAGTGGTAATTAGCTTGTCTTAAAAGCAGGACTGGACTGGGACAAAAAATAGACCCATGCATTTTAGACTGAGCAGCCCCTTTTTTTTAAAATTAGAACCTTACTGTCAGAGGAGGACCCGGGATTTTTGGATGGCAACAGACCAGCACAGCACCAGATATGAAGTATGAAGACAGTATCTGGCTACGCCCATAATGTATCCTAAGCACGTTGCGTATGCTACGCGATGTGCGTAGCCTGATATTCCTACTCTGACGGGTTGCCTAGGCTATCAGCCTACTGTCCCTCCTTGAACATGGTGTGAGCCAGCCCTGTGTCCTGGAGCCCAGTGACGAAACTTGGCTCCACTAACTTGGTTTGCAGGGGGGCACCTGGGGCAATTGCCCCAATTGCCCCGCTTGTCTTGCGGGTGCCTGGCGTCATCCCCTCTGTGGCAACCAGTATATCTTTGATTTGGGGGGGTGTCACGTCCTGAGCTCTGAGGGGTTCATGATGGGACTTGTAGTCCTTCACTTTTGGGGGGTTCACGTCCCCAAAAGTGAAGGACTATAAGTCCCAGCATGAACCCCTGAGATCTAAGGATGTGACCCTTCCAAAAGTGAAGGACTACAAGTCCTAGCATGAACCCCTGAGATCTAAGGATGTGACCTCCTCCTCCCCTTTCTATCCCTCCGAGGGTGTCACCTGTCATCCAGCACCAGCTCAACTGCCATCCTCTCTGTCCCTGCATCTCTGCCCGGCTCCCCCATGACAACCCAACAGGTTCTATCTTCGGCCTTACCTCAGACTCTCAAATCTACTTCCTTTCCCTTTTTAAACAGGGAGCCACCACTGCAGAGGCTGGAGGTGGTGGGTGGAGCTGAGCACTAGAAGGAGGAGAAGGATGTTACATCCCCCTCCGCTCTGAATGCTGGGGCCTCTCTCTGCATTACATCACTGGTTGCTTGATGCCAGACGGTCCTAGCAATTAGACAGTGGGCAGTGGAGGCTAGCGGTAGAACCAGCGAATCTGGGTCTCGGCCAAGACTAGTATTGTAATTAAAGCAGCAGCTTATTTTTTAGAGCATTAGATTGGCCCGGGGGCTATTGCAACCCTGCCCCCCGGCTCAGTCTGCTCCTGACATGTCACCCGGCAGCCCCACCCCACCGACAAATGCCTGGTGTGCCCTATGACCAGTTCGGGCCTGCTTAAAAGTGTATCATGGGTATGGGGCCCTCCCAGGGAAACTACCCTACTCTCCATTGTGCATGCAGATGCCTGGCAGTTAACCTGTCCAGCACCTACTGACTGTCCTCTGCATACCTGTTTTAGACTTTACACCAACAGACTCCACGTCACCCCTTGGACACAAGGTTAATTTACAGGAAATGTCTCTATATAGAGGTTAGGAGAAGGAAGAGCCCACACTGGGCATGCCCTTTAACAGTTTACTGAATTAATAGAACCTGAGATATTTACATACTCAGCCATCCTATGAGGGTGGTGGCACTTGGTTTAAGCTACGAAGAGTCCAGCATGGTTCAGAGAGATGAGGAACTGTTATGCCGCGTACACACAAAGGGACTTTGCCCGCCGGACCTAGTCCGGCGGACAATCCGCCGGACTTTCCAGCGGGGCTTCGCCGGACTTTCCGAGCGTGTGACTTGCCCACACACGCCCGGACTTCTCCGGCGGACAATCCGCGGGAAAAAGTCCGCGGGACTTTTGAAAATGAAACGGACTTGCCCACACACGGAGCAGTCCGTTCATTTACAACGTAACTTCAGGTACGTAGCTAGCGTAGGCAGTAAATGCCGGCGCGCTAGCTCCGTCACCTGGCATGGGTCCCCCCTAAATCCATCTCAGACCCTTATCCGAGCACGCAGCCCGGCCGCCAGGAAAGGGGTGGGGACGAGCGAGCGGGGTGGGGACTCATTCACATAGGGTGGGGGGCCAGGATCTGGGGGCCCCCTTATAAAAGGGGGCTCCCAGATTCCGATAAGCCCCCCGCCCGCAGACCCCGACAACCAATGGCCAGGGTTGTCGGGAAGAGGCCCTTGTCCTCATTAACATGGGGACAAGGTGCTTTGGGGTGGGGGGGCCGCACGGCCCCCCTTTCCCCAGGGCACCCCCCATGTTGAGGGCACGCGGCCTGGTACGGCTCAGGAGGGGGGGGCGCTCGCTCGTCCCCACCCCTTTCCTGGCCGGCCAGGCTGCGTGCTCGGATAAGGGTCTGAGATGGATTTGGGGGGACCCCCACGCCGTTTTCCCTTTAAATCCATGCCAGGTGACGGAGCTAGCGTGCCGGCATTTACTGCCTACGCTAGCTACGTACCTGAAGTCACGTGCTAAATGAACGGACTTTCCGATGAGCGGCAAGTCCGTTCATTTCAAAAGTCCGGCGGACTAGCCTACTAACGGCGGGATTGTCCGCTGGACTGGCAAGTCCAGCGGATAATTTTAAACAAAACTTAAAACTTTAGTCCCCAGGATTTTTTGGAAAAAAGTCAGTCGAAGGCCCACACACGAGGGGATTATCCCCTGGACTTGAGTCCAGGGGATAATCCCGCGGGATAGTCCCTTTGTGTGTATGCGGCATTACACATAGGAGGGGTGTCCCAGACCCGGGTATCCGAAATAAGGGGGATGCGAGTAGTCCCAGAAAATGCATAAAGCCTTTCCTCCACTCCAGGCTTCCAGCTTCTCCCCTAAATGGAAGCTAATTAAATGAGGCCCAACTGCATACATGTTGTTCTGGTCCAGTCCGCTCAAAGAAACCATGGTGGGTTACCACCAACACTATACATAAGTACAACTTCTCATGGTGCCCCTCCACTGAGAGGCAGGCCGGTGTTTGACCCTACTGACATCTGAGCCTCCTCTTACTTATAGCTATGGGGAAAAAGAACTGCTGCACATCCAAAGGTTCCAAATGCCTTTATTGGGATCACCCTGATGACACCAAGGACACCAGAAAACAGTCACGTAGATACGTTTCATACATACATCTTGTGCTTGATCATTAGTTGGTAATGATTAAGCACAAGATGTATGTGTGAAATATGTCTACGTGACTGTTTTATGGTTTCCTTGGTGTCATCAGGGTGATCTCAATAAAGGCATTTGGAACCTTTGGAGGCGCAGCCGTTCTTTTTCCTCTAGTATCCCACGGAGGCGGGCCGGGGGCCGGCACTCCTTATTAGGTTCCAATTGAGTTATCATACACACCTGGAGTAGCGAGTCTTTCTTCATTTGATTATAGCTATGGGGACATTTAGAGGCTTAAGAAGGAATTACAAAATGCTGCCTCTGTGCACTACTCTACAAGTATGTAAAAAAAAAAGGCTCCAAGCAGGTAGGGTAGAAAACAAGAAGTGGGTGCCTCAACCTAAAGTAGAACTTCCATTTTATATTATGAACAAATCAATAGGAAGAGTGGATACACCTAACGGTGGGTTCTACCTTATTGCTCAAGACATATAAGAAGCCAGAATATAAGCCACCCAATCAGGCTACCCTAAATCTACTTTGGGTCCATCAACCATGTGTGTAAGACCAGGGCTTTTATTTTTAGAGAATAGGTGCCGGTACCCCCCCCCTTCCGAGTCCCCCCCACCCAGTGATGGGACAAGGTCACCCAGCGCCCAGGGCAAAGATGCCAAATTGCGCCCCCCTTTCCCTAAGGGTTAGGGTCAGGGTGCCCCCCCAACCCTGCAATAAACCATTGCGCCAGGGGCAGCCGCCCCTCCTGCCCACCCCTTGTCCCAGCCCTGCCCCCACCATCCACGCTCTACTTACTTCCGAACACTGTCCCTTGATTCTACCCCCTACCCACTTCCTAGTACTGCCCCTTAAGCAATTTGTATGGAATTTGTTAATGATCACTTACAAAAGCAGTAAAATAGATCCCCTGCGCCCAGCAAGAATAGACCCCCAGCATTAGTAGATCTACCCAGCAAAAATAGACCCCCCCAGCACCAATAGACCACCCCAGCAACTATAGATCTATTCCAGCAACAATAGACACCCCAGCACTGATAGACCACCCCAGCAACGATAGATCTAGTCCAGCAACAATAGATTCCACACCACCGATAGACCATCCCAGCAACGACAGATCTACTCCAGCAACAATAGACTCTCCAGCAGTCAGCAAAAATAGACCCCTCTCTCAACAGTAGATCCCTCACAGCAACAATGGATCCCCCACCAGCAACAATAGACCCCCCCCCCCCAGTGACAACAGATCACCCAGCAGTCAGCATTATTAGATCCTCCAGCACACCCCAGCACCCCTTGCCATTACATACATTCAGTGTTGGAACTACGTTCCCCCGCGTTCCTGCTGAAAAAGAGAAAAAAACCTGGGTAAGACATACCGGAGTAGGTTAGGTGCCCAGACAAGTGCCAGGTTCCGGATGTGCATGTTGGTGGTGGAGCTGAAGGAGGCAATATGTGTCAGGTGTCGGCTCAGGTATTCCAGAGTCCTAAAACAGAGCAAGAAAACAATATTACTCCGGGCTGGTACACTCAGCGATCTACAAGCATGGTCCTTGTACAAGAACATGGGTTATGTGAAAGCAAAGGCAAGACTAAGATCGTTTTTAGTAAACATACAGTGTCCTTTCTTTTCCAATAAGCATGTTAAGAGCTACCGAAACAGATAACACAGAATGCTAAAAAGTCACCATGTACAGTAGATAAAATTCATGTCCGTGTAAACACTTTTAGAGGGCCACCATTTTTTTTCCTCCGTGGAAGCATTGCAGCTTTTCCACAACGGGCGTTATTTTCGAGACCATTTTTGGTAAAAAAAAAAAATGGTGGAGTTTACCTTTAAAATAAATGCAACCCCAATCACTAAAATCTAATATAAGCTTTACTGGAAATGTGTTCATTTCATGAGACCCTAGGGAATAAAATGGTGATTGTTGCAAATTTTTTTTGTCACACGATATTTGCGCAGCAGATTCTCCAACGCAATTTTTTGGGGAAAAAATACACTTTAACTGATAAAAAATAAAAAAAAAACCTAATATATACCGTATTTATCGGCGTATAACACGCTCTTTTTCCCCCTTAAAATCGGGGGAAAGTCGGTCGTGGGTGCGTGTTATACGCCGATACCCCCCAAAAAAGTGACAAAAATGTCAAGCGGTGCCGAAAAATAGCGAGCGCCGCCGAAAAAGACCGAATCGCCGCCGAAAAAAAACGAAGCGCCGCCGGAAAAGACCGAGCTGACGGTTCGGCTCCGCTCATAGTACCGCCTCCCTCCGGAAACAGCAGGGAGGCGGGACCGCGAGCGGAGCCGAACAGTCGGCTCGGTCTTTTCTGGCAGCGCTTCGGTCTTTTTCGGCAGCGCTTCAGTCTTTTTCGGCAGCGGTGTCTTGGCGGCGGGAAATTTAAACGCGGGCAAGACTGACACTGGGCAAGCTGCAATGACACTGGGCAAGCTACAATGACACTGGGCAAGCTGCAATGACACTGGGCAAGCTGCAATGACACTGGGCAAGCTGCAATGACACTGGGCAAGCTACAATGACACTGGGCAAGGCTGCAATGACGCTGGGCAAGCTGCAATGACGCTGGGCAAGCTGCAATGACGCTGGGCAAGGCTGCAAATGACGCTGGGCAAGCTGCAAAGGGCGCTTAAATGTAAGTTTTTTTTTTTCCCCTAAGCTTCCCTCCTAAAACTTTTTTTCCTTAAAATGCCCTCCTAAACTTGGGGGGCGTGTTATACGCCGGTGCGTGTTATACGCCGATAAATACAGTACCCCAATTTTTTTGTATAATATGAAAGATGATGTTACGAGTAAATAGATACCTAACATATTACACTTTAAAATTGTACATGCTCCTCTCGTGGAATGGGGCACTACTTAAAATCTACAGAGGCGATGCTTTAAACACCTTTACAGGTTACCAGTTTAGAGTAACAGAGGAGGTCTTGTGCTAGAACCATTGCTCTCACTGTAACGTTCGCGGTGATACCTCACATGTGTTGTGCGAACACCGCTCATTGGGGGCGCATGGGCACCGCCCCTCCTGATCCATGGGTCCGGCCCCTAATCTACATGAGCACCGGACGCATGGATTTCAGTGGATTTAAAAATTTTTTTAGAAGCACATGATTAGAGCCAGTTGAGGCGGCAAAGAAAAGGGCTGGGGAATCTCTGTCCTCAGTCCCTTTCTCTGTCTCAAAAGGTAGATATAAGAGGTTGGTTTAGACCCTTGACATGTCATTAAAGCACCCCATTGGGGCTCCAAAAAAAAAAAAAAATAATAATAAAAAAAAATAATATTGTAAAAAAAAAAAAATTTTTTGGGAAATAATAAAAAAATAATAAAAAAAACAGCTGACACCGTCCACTGCCTTACTGACACCAATTCATCCAGTTGAGGCTGCAGAGAAAAGGGCTGGGGAATCTCTGTCCTCAGTCCCTTTCACTGTCTCAAAAGTGAGATATCAGAGGTTGGTTTAGACCCTTTGACATGTCCTCCAAATTTTTTTAACAAAGAAATTATAAAAAATAACATTGTAAAAAAATTATTAAAAAAATAGAATTGTAAAAAAAAATAAACAAAAAAAAAAAAAAGACTGCTGACACCGTCCACTTCCCTACTGACACCAATCTCTGCTCTACTGACCCGTCTACTGCTCTGCTGAATTACACGCATGTGTGTTTTTGCTCTGGGGCGCACACCCTAATGCAATAGGCTGCATACTCCATTGCAGACGTGTTTGAAGTCCACCCTGGGTGACAACCATGGCTCCCTCCATAGATACAGTGGAGGGGTGAGAGTAGCCACCCCAAGACAGGATGCATGTTACTGGCAGGAGCACCATGTAAAAAAAAAAAAAAAAGAGGAAAGAAAGTGATGCAGCTGCCCCACCTAAGGACTGATAAGCTGCAACATACAAATGTTTTTTTTTCTTTTGGGTTTAGATTTGCCTTAACCCCGTACAAATCATAATACAATCATTTATTATTATAGCATCAGCTGACCTTGTAAGGTTTTCAATGTAAAGCTCTGCAGGATCCCACCGTATAAATCCAGGCGGAGGCCTCTCAGAGACGTACGACCCCAGCCTCTGGGAAGACTAGCAGCGCATACATTCTGTCCGCTCATTGTATATAAATCACCTCATTTACACAACAAGATTTATTCTCGGCTTTACAAAATGGCTTTTTTTTTTTTTTTTCCTGGAGGATGCAGCGCTACCCGTGTAAGATCTGGATCCGGAGAAGGCGGCGAACGCGCTTATAAATATTTATCCTGCCGGATGAAAGTACCTGGAATTCTTCACATCGGCATTACAGTAATGAAAGGAATATTCAGAATATCTCCGCAGCTCTATATAAGGCGCAGCGTGTCAGCGCTACGGCGACTTTTATACCAAACAGTCACGCAATTCGGATTCCTAACGACTCCGACTCTGAAAATATATCAGCTAAATCCACCATCCCGCGGCTCTGCGTTAATACCAGAGGCTTAAAATATCAGCGTCAGATTTGTGGGGGATGTTTAGGGAGCCTGCTTTTAAAAGAGAAGACAGGAGCGAAAACTGAGATATCTCCTTTCCCTGAAATCTAGGCAGAAATTTAGCGAAATGCGTTGGAGTCAATGGGGGATGCAGTATTGAATTAAATATTCGTTCCTAAGCAGATTGTATTCGCAGCAGAGGCGTAACCAGGGGCGGACTGACCATTCTGCCACTCGGGCACTTCCCGAGGGCCCCGGGCCACTAGGGGGCCCCATCAGGGCTGCCAGCCTCAGTAAAACCAGGGAGAGTATGTAAAAATCAGTGTTTTTTTTACATCTGTTTCTGAAATGTCCCTTACCGACATCCTTTTGGTCTAAAAACCCCAAGATTATAGCTGCCCCACCTCTCCAGCACCTTCTCAGCCAATAGAAACATGTCTGTGTATACTGTGTGTACATGTATGTGTATACTGTGTGATTGTATACTGTGTGTGTGTATACTGTGTGGCCCCATAATCTCTGATTGCCTGGGGGCCCCATAATCTCCTATTGCCCGGGGGCCCCATGAGTTGTCAGTCCGCTCCTGGGCGTAACTATAACCGTCATGGCCCCTGTGCAAGAAACTATGAATAGCCTCCCTGACTGCTGAGGGCCCTTTCCATTGTTCCCGGGGGCCCTTCCCTCCGAGCCTGGAGCCCTTCTCTTCAAATGCGTGCCATCTTAACCGCTTCCCGACCGCCTAACGCCGATATACGTCGGCAAAATGGCACGGGCAGGCAAAATCACGTACCTGTACGTGATCGTGCATGTGCCTGCCACCCGGTCGGGAGCTCCGTGACCCCGGCCGCGGGACCAGCGGACCCGATCGCCGCTGGTGTCCCGCAAACGGGGAGAGGTTTGTGTAAACAAACCTCTCCCCGCGCTTTCTACACTGACTGTCAGTGATCGGCGGTTCCCTGTCATCGGGAACGCCGATCAATGACGTCAGACGTACAGCCACGCCCCCCTACTGTAAAAAAACACACACACGTCACACTGACTCCTCCCCGCCCCCTAGTGGTTAACCCCTTCACTACAACTGTCATTTACATAGGAATCAGTGCTATTTAAATAGCACTGATTTCTGTATAAATGACAAATGTCCCAAAAATGTGTCAAAAATGTCCGATGTGTCCGCCATAATGTCGCAGTCACAATAAAAATCGCTGATCGCCGCCATTACTAAAAAAAAAAAAATATTAATAAAAATGCTATAAAACTATCCCCTATTTTGTAAACGCTATAACTTTTGCGCAAACCAATCAATAATCGCTAATTGCGATTTTTTTTACCAAAAATATGTAGAAGAATACGTATCGGCCGAAACTGAGGAAAAAAAAAGTTTTTTTATATATTTTTTGGGGATATTTATTATAGCAAAAAGTAAAAAATATTGCATTTTTTTTCAAAATTGTCACTCTATTTTTGCTTATAGCGCAAAAAATAAAAACCGCAGGGGCGATCAAATACCACCAAAAGAAAGCTCTATATGTGGGAAAAAAAGGACGCCAATTTTGTTTGGGAGTCACGTCGCACGACTGCGCAATTGTCAGTTAAAGCGACGCAGTGCCGAATCGCAAAAAGGGGCCTGGTCCTTTGGCTGCCAATTGGTCCGGGGCTGAAGTGGTTAATCAATGTGACTCAAAAAAAATATAAAAAATCCTGCACTGCTTTTTTTGCCAATTTTGGTGTAATTTGAGTGCCACGGACTCCAATGTTAAATCACAAAAGTTGCAAGCATGTCGCACAATTTTGGGGTAGTAGTGTGAACCTAGCCTTACGGTCTCGAAGCACATCCTCACCCCCCATGATGGCGGAATGCCAGGGTCCAGACATGTGCAATTTACTTTGTTCCGAATTAGTTTTTTAACGAATTTCGTCAAATATTAGTAAATTTGAATATTCGAAAATTTGTAAATTTATACATTCGTAAATTCGTACATTTGTAAATCAGTAAATTTGGAAATTTGGAAATCTGAAATAATAATGAACTTATAATAACTTAACTATAACTAACTATTAAATTACAGGTATTGTAATTTCCTTTCAAATTCGGCTGTTAGTGAACATAACAAATACAAAGTTACGAATTATCCGAAATAACGAATACCGTATCCAAACGAATGGAACATAATGAATTAATAATGATAAATAACAATAATAATAAAAACTTTTTGTTATTATTATTTATTATTAATTTGTTCCATTCCATTTGTTTAGATGCAGCATTCGTTATTTCGGATAATTCGTAACTTCGGATAATTCGTATTTGTTACATTCACTATCAGCCAAAATTTGAAAGGAAATTACAATACCTGTAATTTAATAGTTAGTTACTATTTCAGATTTTCGAATTTTCGGGTTTTCAAATTTCCAAATTTTCTCATTTACGAATGTAGGAATTTACAAATTTTTGAATTTACGAATGTACGAATTTACAAATTTACGAATTTATGAATGTACGAATTTACAAATTTACGAATTTATGAATGTACGAATTTACAAATTAAGAATTTACGAATGTACGAATTTACTAATTGCGATCATAACGAATGACCCGAAAAACGATAAAAAAAAAAAATGAATCAAACGAAAACGAAAACAAACAATTTTTTTTTTGGCAGTGCACATGTCTACCAGGGTCCAGTCACAAGTGCGTCATTGGGCCCTGTTGTTGGTGTCATTGAGAGGAACGGTGCCCCATCATTGGAGTCATTAGGAGCTTGGCCCTACAACCTTCCCACATAACAGCTCCGCCCGGTGCTCAGACCTCGAGGCTGCTGACACCTCCCTTTCCTTAGATTGGGAACAACTGGGCCTCCTTTGTTGGTGTCAGTGGATGAAATAGCGCTCCAAGGGCCCAGATAAAAGCAAGCAAGGGGCCACATCCGGCCCTTGGGCCACAGTTTGGAGACCACTGCCCTAAGCCCAAGGACATTGTTTGGTTCTGCCTGCTTTTGGGAAACCTTCTCCAATAGTACTCCAAGATTCAGATAAGTGATATGGGCTGGAGAAAAGAATAAATATTTGACGAGGCCTTCTAGAGGGGCCCTTGCCTCACAGGTTTTGCCTGGTGAGAATGTATGTTTGGCAGAATCCAGTCTTCCCTCTCAAGCTTCTGCTTGGGGAGGGTGTAGCTCTAGAGATATCTAGTAATTGCCACCCAGGCCTTTTGCCTGAAGGGGGAAGCCAAAGTTCTGTTGAGATGGTTGCCTATGTGGGCATAATGGTTCCCACCTGGCCTATGAGAGAGGTCTGAAGAGTCCTAAATATGTCAGAGACTGAAGATATTCAAAGGTAATCACCCTCCTGGGCCTACAGAGTTCAGATTAGCCTGTGGTAGAGGCACAACGAGCTCTTCATTAGCTTGTGGAAGAGGCACCAAAACAATATTGGAAGATAGCTAAGCCAAGACATTTTGCAAAAGAAAATAAAAGGTGCCGAGGTTCTGGGTGCAGCTACAGGGTAGGTCACTAGTATATAAGAGGGGTTTAGTTTACCTCTTAAGGTGGGGCTCTGCCCTGCCTCCAACCATTGTAGGATGGCCTTCCTTTCCCCATTGTACCACACTTTATAACCTTTCCCCCTTGCACAACTATAGTGATGGAAAAAAGCATTTGATCCCCTGCTGATTTTGTATGGTTTTTATGGTAGGTTTGGTAGGTTTCTTTTAACAGTGAGAGACAGAATAACAACAAAAATATCCAGAAAAACGCATTCCAAAAAAGTTATAAATTGATTTGCATTTTAACCACATGCCGACCGGGCCATAGCCGAAAGATGGCTACAGCGCGGTCGGCTTATTCTGGGTGGACGTCCGTAGGTCCCGCGCGCCCCCCTGGGGCGCCACTCCAGAGGACCCGGTGCATCACGGATCACAGTAAACGCCCGCTGATAGTGGCTGTTTACCACGTGATCACTCCGTCAAATGACGGAGCGATCACATGTACACAAACCGGCGTCACGTCATGACGCCGGTTTCTCCCTCCCCTCTCTGTACCGATCGGTACAGTGAGAGGGGAGAAGCGAGAGGGGGAGAGATGGGACCAGCGCTGTGGGCTCTATGTGTAGTGCCCACAGCGCTGGTCAGTGACAGCTACTCTGCCACAGTGATGTAAGTAACTGAGTTAAAATAAACTGAGTTACGTAACTCAGTTACTTTAGAGGGTAACGAGTAATCTAACTGATTACTTTTCCCCTCATGGTAACTCAGTTCCCATTACTTTGGCTTAGTTACCCCAATTACATCTACCGTCACTAGATGGCAGTAGTGTAATTCCGGTGTCCTGCCAAAAAAGTTCCCCCGCCGGATAAGGACCCCCTGTACTGCGCAGGCGCAGCGCTTGCGCAGTACGAAGGACTACGGAGCTTCCGAAAATTGCAGAACCTAAACAGCTCTGAGTTAACTCTACACAGCGCAGGCGCAGTTAACATGTAATTGTACGAGGCGATGCAGCACGCTCCTGATGCTCGTGCTACTCTGCAAGGGGCGCCTATCGTGTAACTAAGGGGCGGGTCTAGTATTACTGTAACCAAGGGGCGCATTTATTATTATTGTTATATATTGAGCTCTGCCCATTAATTTAACATTCGCCCTCTTCTGTAGAAATCCACCCCTTACACGATATAATAATAATAGACCCGCCCCTTGCTTACACGCTATAACAGATCTGCCCCTTGGTTAGAGTAATAATAGAGCAGCCCCTTGGTTACACGATATATAACAATAATAAATGTGCCCCTTGGTTACAGTAATACTAGACCCGCCCCTTAGTTACACGTATAGAATATTTAAAAAAAAAAAGTCAGTTACTTTGCTGAGTAACTAATTACTTTTCCAATGTAGTAACTGAGTTACTAACGCAATTACTTTTTGGGAGAAGTCATTTGTAACTTAACTAAATTACTTTTTTAAAGTAAGATGACCAACACTGCTCTGCCACCACTGTGCAATACTCTGCCACCACTGTGCAATACTCTGCCACCACTGTGCAACACTGCAATACTTTACCAATACTCGCCAATACTCTGCCAATACTCGCCAATACTTTGCAATACATTTTAATAGAAATAAAGATTTTTTTTTTTTTTTTTTTTACCGAATTTTCAGTATTTTTTGATTTATAGCGCAAAAAAACCCAGCAGTGATTAAATACCACCAAAAGAAAGCTCTATTTGTGTGAAAAAAAAAGGACAAAAAATTCATTTGGGTACAGTGTTGCATGACTGACTGAGTAATTATCATTCAAAGTGTGAGAGCACCGAAAGCTGAAAATTGGTCTGGTTAGGAAGGGGGTTTAAGTGCCCAGGGGGTAAGTGGTTAATGAGTGAAATAAGTATTTGATCCCCTATCAATCAGCAAGATTTCTGGCTCCCATGTGTCTTCTATACAGGTAACGAGCTGAGATTAGAAGCACTCTCTTGATTGCCGGTTCACACAGGGGCAACACGACTTCCAGCGTGACTTTTGGCGGCAACTCGGACACGACTTGAGTATGAATAACAGCGCGACTTGGGGCGACTTCAACACGACTTGGGGCGACTTCAACACGACTTGGGGCGACTTACCACACGACTTTAAGTCTTAGGCCGTGGCCAATCAGAGAATAATCAGCTCTCGAAGGGGGAACTCCACGCTAAAATTTTAAATTAAAAAACGGCATGGGTTCCCCCTCCAAGAGCATAGCAGGCCCTTAGGTCTGGTATGGATTTTAATGGGAACCCCCTATGCTGAAAAAACGGCATGGGGGTCCCCCCAAAATCCATACCAGAAAAAGAGGGTACCAACCCTTGAAACATGTCAGCCATTTGGAGTGTCTTCCCTACTTAGAGCACCCCTTGCTAATAAGGTTGTTCAGGGCCAGATGATGGTAAATAATGGTCCACAGTGTCCCGCACAACCTGGTCCCTGATTCCTGGTGTTGATCCCAGCGTAGGGAAGATCTTCCAAATGGCTGACATTTTTTAGAGGTTGGGTACCCTCTTCCTCAGAGCCAAAAGTGGGTACCTACCCTCGAAACACGTCAGCCATTTGGAGTGTCTTTCTTACTTATAGCACCCCTTAGTGGAGGTTGATAAGGTTGTGCAGGAGCAGGCAACAGTAAACCATGGTCCACAGTGTCCCGCATAACATGGTCCCAGCGTAGGGAAGACACTCCAAATGGCTGACGTGTTTACAAGGGTAGTTACCCTCTTCCTCAGAGCCAAAACACTTTTGGCTCTGAGGAAAAGGGTACCTACCTTCGAAACACGTCAGCCATTTGAAATGTTTTCCCTATTTATAAAACTCCTTAGTAGAGGATAACAAGGTTGTGCAGGGGCATGGTGCAGAGTGTCCAGCACAACCTGATCTACTGCGTTGATCCCAGTGTAGGAAAGACACTCCAAATGGCTGACGTGTTTCGAGGGTGGGTACCCTTTTCCTCAGAGCCAATACACTTTGGTCATATGATATGGGATCGATGCAGTGGACCAGGTTGTGTGAGACACTGTGGACCATTATTTACAGTTGCTGCTGCCCCTACACGACCTTATGAACCTCCACTAAGTGGGTGTTATAGGTAAAGAAAGCAGGAGGATCCCTAAAATCCAGCCTCACCGGTGGGGGCCAATGCTACACAAAGACAAAAAATTGGGTTTCATCTATCTCTACAGTTAAAATATTGCTTCTCTTTTACGTAATAAGTTACCTACAAGAGGTAATTTGGTCTGCCGAGATGACCGCTAACATAAAGTGTGGGCTCGACGGTTATATACCACGCAGATAATATGTTTTTTTTTTTTTTTTTTTCTAAAGTTCCTGCTTTGCTTATTTGTGTTGCTAAGACAACAGTAAGCAAACTTTTCCTCTGCCTCAGTCATAATTGTTATTTTTACTCTAATGTTCTGTGTGGGAGCATTTTTACTGCAGAACCAGAACACCCTGATGAGCCGCGCACGCGCTGTGCCAGCGCCGGAACCCGCTAAACGAGGCTTCCACACAGGATGCATGTGTGACATATCAATTGTCCCCGCTGTGAGTCCTGAAACTTTCTCAGACGGAATGTACTTTCTACGCGCTGCGAGGGGGGCGATCTCGCCTCAATCAGCAAAAATCTGAGACATTTCCATAAAACAAGCATCACTTTTCACGAAACAAAAGGGGATCGGTAGGGAGGCACCAAATGGACCAATTGGTGCCGGTGGTGTGCCAGCTTATAAAGGGGGCAGGAAGTGGAGAGGACGGCAATCTTAGGCCCCATTCATACAGACAATGACATACACGCCATGATAAGCATTTAGAGGACATTTCCAAAGGCGTGTTATGATTTCAAATGGTATAATGCGTGCTGCGTTCAGATGCGTTCAGTTTGGGAAAAATTAAAATCTGTTTGTCCCGGGGCTGATTAGATACTCCGAACGTCTCTAGTTTGGGGGGGGGAATGTCAGTAGATGCATGTAAACCTAGTGGAGCCCATAACCTAGTACTGTGGTGACCAATCTGCAGCCTAGGGGGCAGCATATCCTTCGACAATTATGATGTTGGCCTTGGAGTGCCACCACTTGAAGACAGAGACGTTTTCTGAGATTTGTTGTTTACAAGTTAAAAACATTTTTTTTTGCTAGAAAATTACTTAGAAACCCCCAAACATTATATATTTTTTTTTTTAGCAAAGAGAATACAATGGCGGTCGTTGCCGGAGGTCTAGGGCTAGAATTATTTCTCCCGCTCTAATGTTCGCGGTGACACCTCACATGTGTGGTTTGAACACCATTTTCATATGTGGGCGTGACTTACGTATGCGTTTGCTTCTGCGTGTGAGCACGCGGTGACAGCCGAGGCGGCGCCGTTTCTTTGAATTCAGAGGCCTCCAAGCGATCATAGAGACCCCGACGACCATCTGGTCCACCGGAAATCTCTATGATCACCATCCGGGTCCGGCGAATCTGTTCTCCGGCTCACAGATGGAAGCGGTGAGTCGGTAGAAGCACCAGAGGGCAGTGGGAGGGGGGGACGTCCCCCTCCCGCCGCCTGTAAGAATTATCAACTGGCGGAACAGCCGCTATGATCATTCTTATGGTGCAGGGAATCGCCAGCTGAAAAAGCCGATATCTGAATGATGTCTGTAGCTGCAGGCATCATTCAGATATACCCCCGCAAATTCAAGGTACCTTGTGTGGGAAGTGGTTAAGCTTAAGTTGGCTTGTGATTTCTCACCGATCCCTGTAGATGTCACTGGTATCACCAGTCATAGTATGAGATTTCACAAACAAAACTAAGTTATAAATATATATATTTTTTTCCAGCCAATCCAGTAGGAGGTTTAGACCTCTGGTGCATGCTAGAGGAGGATATAAATATTCGAGACAGGCCATATGCTCACTCTTTTCACCTGGGTTGAGGCCCGATAGTGTGATTTGTGGCCTAATGTTTGCTGAAGTGGTCCTGAAGTTGTCCTGCCTGGTCTGGAGGAACCACTCTTTGAACGACAATTGCGCAGTCATACAACACTGTTCCCAAATTAAATATTTATAATTTTTCCCCCCACAAATAGAGCTTTCTTTTGGTTGTATTTGATCACCTCTGGGGTTTTTTTTTTTTTTTGTTAAAAAAATTTTAAAAGATAGATTTTTTTTTAAAAGAATACAAAACCGTTTTATATTTTGTTAATAAATTTTGCAAACAGGTAATTTTTCTCCTTCATTTATGTTACGCTGATGAGGCTGCACTAATGGGCACTGATAGGCTGCACTGATGGGCACTAATAGGTGTCACTGGTGGGCACTGATGAGGTGACACTGGTAGGCACTGAGAGGTGGCACTGATGGGCAGCACTGAAGGACACTAATAGGTGGCACTGATAGCTGGCAGTGATGGGCACTGATAGCTGGCAGTGATGGGCACTGATGGGTGGCAGTGATGGGCACTGATACACACTGGTAGGTGACACTGATAGGCAGCACTGCTGGGCAATACCACTGGTGGGCATTGATAGATGGCACTCATGGTCATTGATAGGTGGCACTGATTGCTGGCACTTATGCACTGGTGGGCACTGATTCGTGGCACTGTGGGCATTGGCAGGCGGTACTGGTGGGCATAGATGAGGCGGCTTTGCCTCTTCCTCTTCAGGAACGATGTCCCTTGCACAGAAGTCGGTGATCGGCTTCTGATTACCAATCTTCTGTTTACATCATGTGATCATCAGCTGGCATTTGCCGAATGACGGCTACAGCGCGGATCTGAAGGGGTTAAACTTTAAAAAGACAAAAGTGACTGGCGCCCAAAATCCTTTCTTGCCCCCCCCCCCCCCCATTTTAGCCATGTACTCAGCCCTGGGTTGAAATGCTAGCTCGCCCCTGGAGGTGCTATCTTGGGGTGTCAGATGGGTGCTACATATTATTTGAATGTTTCAAATGCTACTTTATGCATTGACATACCTTCTTAGGTAGCATCCACAGGCATCTACAAAAAGAGTACACTGCAGAGATGAAGAGACATTCTGGCAGCCGCACACCATTCTCATTCATGCAATCAACAGATAAAAGCAGCCTCAGTTCGCTCCATCCAAGCCATGCTCCAACACGTTTCACCCCGCCCCCAGGGCTTAACCATGGAGGTCACCAGCCACACAGGTTTGGCATTAGACAGCTTTGTTCAATGCAAAGACAAGGCAAAAACCTTCACTTTGTATGGGGCCTGTTGACACTAAAGTCCATCTAGTTCAACCAATAGAAAAATACAAACAGTATAGTATACACAATCCTCTACCCACAGTTGATCCAGAGGAAGGCAAAAAAACATTCATGCATGTGCCCATAGGTAACTTTGGGCTTGCCACTCCAGATAGCCATCCAAAGCTCTGGCAACTCACACTCATTGATGCAGGCGGAGAGAGAGAGCCCACCCCGGCTCTATATACAAACTCTGAAAGAAAGAAAGCAGTAGTCACACACCAACCCAGCCCAAGCTATAGGGTCAACAGATACAGCTTCAGCTTGGTTCCATCCATGCCCCCAACACGCTCTTTACCCATGTGATCGGCTGTGTCCAATCACAGCCAATCACATGTAAATGCGGAAGTGCTGTTTTTATCGGCTCTCCTCGCCTCACACTGAGTGTGTGGAGAGGAGAGCCAATCAGCGGAATCTCCTCGCAGGGGAGACCAGGGCAGGGGTAATCAGTGCCTGCGGATCAGTGCCGTCCATCAGTGCTGCCTATCATTGCCCACCAGTGCAGCATAACAGTGCCCATTAGGCCTGCCTATCAGTGCTGCATATTAGTGCCACAAAATCAGTGCCCTTCAGTGCCGCCTCATCAGTGCCCTTCAGTACCACCTATCAGTGCCCAACAGTGAAGTCTATCAGTGCCCATCAGTGCAGTCTACCAGTGCCTGCTCATCAGTGCCACCAAATCAGTGCCCTTCAGTGCTGCCTCATCAGTGCCCATCAGTGCCACCTATCAATGCCCACCAGTGCAGTCTATCAGTGCCCATCAGTGCAGCCTATCAGTGCCACAAAATCAGTGCCATTCACTGCCGCCTCATCAGTGCCACCTATCAGTGCAGTCTATCAGTGCCACCTATCAGTGCCCATCAGTGCAGTCTATCAGTGCCCATCAGTGCAGCCTATTAGTGCCTGCTCATCAGTGCCACCAAATCAGGGCCCTTCAGTGCCACCTCATTAGTGCCCATCAGTGCAGTCTATCAGTGCCCATCAGTGCCACCAAATCAGTTTCCATCAGTGAAGGAGAAAAATTATTTATTTACAAAATTTACTGACAGAAACTAAGAAAAACTTTTCGGTATTTTTACGATTTATTTAGGAAAAAATAAAAATACAACCAAAAGAAAGCGTTATTTGTGTAAAAAAATTATAAAAATGTAATTTGGGTACAGTGTTGTATGACCGCGCAATTGTCGTTCAAAGTGTGACAGCGCTGAAAGCTGAAAATTGGTCTGGGCAGGAAGGGGGTGACAGTGTCCTGTAGGCCAGTGGTTAAATAAAGTTTAAAAACCCAAAAAAGGAAAAAAACACCATAGCTCCCAACTGTCCCTGATTTCGAGGGACTGTCCCTGATTTGGAGCAATGTCCCTCTGCTCCTCATGTGTCCCTCATTTTGGTCTGATCTATATAGTTGTCTATAAAATTTACTTTTTATCTATCAAAAAGTGTTTTCCAGCGCTAAACCTTTCATCTGATTTCTAAATTGCTGCATTTGTAAATATTGAAAGCCAATATAAAGGAATAGTAGTGTTAAAAAAAAAATCACTTTTTTGTATAACTCTCCTTTAAGGGGGCGTGGCAGGGGGTGTGTCCTATGCCTGCATACTTGTGCGAATAGGTGTCCCTCATTCCCATCTGAAAAAGTTGGAAGGTATGAAACACTGATGCATGTACATTATGCAAACCATATTGCATGCCGCCGGTGTGAATGACCCCAAAGGCTTTCCCGCTCTTGTACAGATGTCCCCCCGACCACATGTTTTTAATACCTACAAATAGAGATTACCGGCGTGAAAGGTTGAGTGCTTAAAAACTGCAACAAAGTAAATCCTTCCCTGAATAATAAAACAATTATCCAAGGACGATATCGGTCTGAGCTCCACCCTGTGCCCCCCCCCCCAAATTTTAGAACCGAAAGTTCTCAAACTGTGTGACAACTTCTGATAACCGAGATACAATTTTCCCAGAACGGCGGGATGACAGGAACCCGACTGACAGTGACTGTGACGTGTGTTGTGTATGTCAGGCGAGGCGGAGGAGATGAATCACACAGTGCAATGCGAGGTCTGTGGTCGATTGTGTAACGCGGCTTCGGGAACAGATAAACACATACAGCTGTGACAGATGTGAGCAGGAAAAGAAAGGACGAAGGGAAACACAAGCGAGCAGTGGGGACGGGAGGTGAGCGGTGGGGACGGGCGGTGAGGTGAGCGGTGGGGACGGGCGGTGAGGTGAGCGGTGGGGACGGGCGGTGAGGTGAGCGGTGGGGACGGGCGGTGGGGTGAGCAGTGGGGATGGGTGGGGAGGTGAGCGGTGGGGACAGGCGGTGAGGTGAGCGGTGGGGACGGGCGGGGAGGTGAGCGGTGGGGACGGGCGGTGGGGTGAGCGGTGGGGACGGGCGGTGGGGTGAGCGGTGGGGATGGGTGGGGAGGTGAGCGGTGGGGACGGGCGGGGAGGTGAGCGGTGGGGACGGGCGGTGAGGGTGAGCGGTGGGGACGGGCGTTGGGGTGAGCGGTGGGGACGGGCGTTGGGGTGAGCGGTGGGGACGGGCGGGGAGGTGAGCGGTGGGGACGGGCGGGGAGGTGAGCGGTGGGGACGGGCGGGGAGGTGAGCGGTGGGGACGGGCGGTGAGGTGAGCGGTGGGGACGGGCGGGGAGGTGAGCGGTGGGGACGGGCGGGGAGGTGAGCGGTGGGGACGGGCGGGGAGGTGAGCGGTGGGGATGGGCGGTGAGGTGAGCGGTGAGGATGGGCGGTGAGGTAGGCGGTGGGGACGGGCGGTGTGGTGAGCGGTGGGGACGGGCGGTGGGGTGAGCGGTGGGGACGGGGGGGGGGTGAGCGGTGGGGACGGGGGGGGGGGTGAGCGGTGGGGACGGGCGGGGAGGTGAGCGGTGGGGACGGGGGGGGAGGTGAGCGGTGGGGACGGGCGGGGAGGTGAGCGGTGGGGACGGGCGGTGAGGTGAGCGGTGGGGACGGGCGGGGAGGTGAGCGGTGGGGACGGGCGGGGAGGTGAGCGGTGGGGACAGGTGGTGAGGTGAGCGGTGGGGAAGGGCGGGGAGGTGAGCGGTGGGGATGGGCGGGGAGGTGAGCGGTGGGGACAGGTGGTGAGGTGAGCGGTGGGGAAGGGCGGGGAGGTGAGCGGTGGGGACGGGCGGGGAGGTGAGCGGTGGGGACGGGCGGGGAGGTGAGCGGTGGGGACAGGTGGTGAGGTGAGCGGTGGGGAAGGGCGGGGAGGTGAGCGGTTGGGACGGGCGGTGATGTGAGCGGGGGGGACGGGTGGTGAGGTGAGCGGGGGGGACGGGCGGTGAGGTGAGCGGTGGGGACGGGCGGTGAGGTGAGCGGTGGGGACGGGCGGTGAGGTGAGCGTTGGGGCCGGGTGGGGAGGTGAGCGGTGGGGACGGGCGGTGAGGTGAGCGGTGGGGAAGGGCGGGGAGGTGAGCGGTGGGGACGGGCAGTGAGGTGAGCAGTGGGGACGGACGGTGAGGTGAGCAGTGGGGACGGACGGTGAGGTGAGCGGTGGGGAAGGGCGGGGAGGTGAGCGGGGGGGACGGGCGGTGAGGTGAGCGGGGGGGACGGGCGGTGAGGTGAGCGGGGGGGACGGGCGGTGAGGTGAGCGGGGGGGACGGGTGGTGAGGTGAGCGGGGGGGACGGGCGGTGATGTGAGCGGGGGGGACGGGCGGTGAGGTGAGCGGGGGGGACGGGCGGTGAGGTGAGCGGGGGGGACGGGCGGTTAGGTGAGCGGTGGGGACGGGCGGTGAGGTGAGCGGTGGGGACGGGCGGTGAGGTGAGCGTTGGGGCCGGGTGGGGAGGTGAGCGGTGGGGACGGGTGGTGAGGTGAGCGGTGGGGAAGGGCGGGGAGGTGAGCGGTGGGGACGGGCAGTGAGGTGAGCAGTGGGGACGGACGGTGAGGTGAGCAGTGGGGACGGACGGTGAGGTGAGCGGTGGGGAAGGGCGGGGAGGTGAGCGACTGGTGAGGCACTGGCCAGTATCAGAGCCAAATACACACGGGTTACATACGCCACCATCGTCAGAGCGAGAGCAATAATTCTAGCACTAGACCTCTTCTGTAACTCTAAACATGTAACCTGTAAAAAAAACTACAGCGTCGTCTATGGAGATTTTTAACCACTTAAGGCCAGAACCTCGCCTCCTAGATGGGGCCCACCCCGCAGTGCTGGAGGGGACACCTCAGCCTCTGTCCGCACCTCGCCACCTAGATGGGGCCCGCCCCGCAGTGCTGGAGGGGACACCTGAGCCGCTGCCCGCACCTCGCCACCTAGATGGGGCCCGCCCCGCAGTGCTGGAGGGGACACCTGAGCCGCTGCATGCACCTCGCCACCTAGATGGGGCCCGCCCCGCAGTGCTGGAGGGGACACCGGAGCCGCTGCACACACCTCGCCACCCGCACCTCACCACCGGGTAACCTAGATGGGGCCCGCCCCACAGTGCTGGAGGGGACACCAGAACATGTGCCCTCACCTCGCCACCTAGATGGGGCCCGCCCCACAGTGCTGGAGGGGACACCAGAACATGTGCCCTCACCTCGCCACCTAGATGGGGCCCGCCCGCCATGCTGGAGGGGACACCAGAGCAGCTTCCCCCTACCCCGAGACGGGGTAGGGACCAACCGGCAACTGGGTTCGCTAGTGCCATGCCCCCGGGGGATGGTTGTTTGCCCCCCCCCCCAAAAAAAAAAATACACTGTGCTAAACTATACAATACTATACCATACTATACAGTACTATAAATTATTTTAGGCCCAGTGATGTCATCTCCGGGTCTCTGTGCTTTTCTGCATAATGCAGGCAGATCATGGCTGGTGGGAGGAGACGGCAGGGTGCTGTACATAAGTTCCTGAAAACATCCCAGCCCCCGACCTCAGCACTCCTCTCCAGAACTCTCAGTCCTAATACAAGCAGTGGGCTGGATCTTGGGGCAGCTTCTAATGCACAGTGTGAGAAGCTCACAGTGTGCAGTGAAATCAGAGTAAGGCATTTCAGGACAGGAGAGAAGCTGCTACAATGAAAGACTAAAGAGGTGGCTGGAGTTCAGCTTTGAAGTATTAGATTCCATCCTCGGCTTAGTTATCAGACTCAGACACTTTGTTACAAGTGTGTTTGCAGCCCAGAGCCCACCCCTCCTCCTCTGCCATGTTTGCCGGGATCTGCCAGACAGAATCTCACAACTTTTACAAACATTCACAGATCCATCTCTCTGCTTACACAGCTGCGGCCCTGAGAACGCCGACCGCGCTGCCGCCGCCGCCGCCGCTTGCATAAACATGTCCTGTTTAAAGATAACCGCTCACTACGGAACGGATCTAAAGGGAATGCATGGTCCCTTCATTGTTCTTTAGAGGTGCATGTAAAAAATGTAGAAAATGTTGAAAAAACATGTTTTTTTCTTTTTGTTTCAGTTTCAAAATTTTGTAAATAAGTAAGTTTTCTCCTTCACTGATGGGCACTGATGGGGCTGCACTGACGGGCACTGATAAGGTGGCACTGATGGGCACCGATGAGGTGGCACCAATGAAGTGGCACTGATGAGGTGGCCTTGATGGGCACTGAAATGTGGCACTGATGGGCACTGAAATGTGGCACTGATGGGCAACACGGATGGGCACTATTATGTGGCACAAATTGGCACTGATAGGTGGCACAGATTGGCATGGATAGGCGGCATGAATGGGCATGGATAGGCGGCACGGATGAGCATGGATGGGCACTGATAGGCAGCACGGATGGGCACTGATAGGCGGCATTGTAGTGCAATGTATTGTACTGATGGATGCCAATCAGTGCCCAACAATAATGCATGCCAATCAGTGATGCCCATTGTGGGCACTGATGGCATCCCTGGTGGTTTAGGGTGGCATACCTGGTGCTGGGCCCTGGTGGTCTGGTGGCGCCCCTGGTGATTCAGTGTGGGCATCCTCGGGGGGCTGCGCTGATAATCGATCAAAACAGACCCCCCCTGTCAGAGGAGCAGCCGATCGGCTCTCCTCACACGCAAGTGATCGGAAACCACTTAAATTCCGCGTGATTCACACTGCTATATGGCAGGCGGATCATTCTGTGTCAATGCACGCTAATGGCCACGATGCCGAGCGGCTCATTCTGCTATATGGCAGACGGCAAGTGGTTAAGCACTTAAGGACTGAGCCTCTTTCTGAGATTTGTTGTTTACAAGTTAAAAACTTAAAATACTTGGAACCCCCAAACATTATACATTTTTTTTTCGAACACCCTAGAGAATAAAATGGCGGTCGTTCTGTCACATCGTATTTGCGCAGAGGTCTTACAAGCGCACTTTTTTTGAAAAAAATACACTTTTTTTTGAATTAAAAAATAAGACAACAGTAAAGTTAGCCCAATTTTTTTTTATATTGTCAAAGATAATGTTACGCCGAGTAAATTCATACCCAACATGTTACGCTTCAAAATTGCACCCGCTCGTGGAATGGTGACAAACTTTTACCCCTAAAAGGTGACGTTTAAAAAATTCTACAGGCTGCATGCTTCGAGTTACAGAGAAGGTCTAGGGCTAGAATTATTGCTCTCGCTCTACCGATTGCGGCGATACCTCACATGTGTGGTTTGAACACTGTTTTCATATGCGGGCGCTGCTCACGTATGCGTTCGCTTCTGCACGCGAGCTCGGCGGAACGGGGCCCGTTTTAAAAAAAAAAAAAAAATTTATTTTACCTTTTATTTTCTATTTTTACGCTTTTATTCCTATTGCAAGGACTGTAAACATCCCTTGTAATAGAAAAAAAGTTGACAGGTCCTCTTAAATATGAGATCTGGGGGTCAAAAAGACCTCAAATCTCATATTTACACTAACATGCAATAAAAAAATTAAAATAAAAATTGTCATAAAAAAATAAAATTAAATAAATAAATGGCCCTTTAAGATCTATGGGCAGAAGTGACATACCAAGGAAGGAGAAGGATCCGATCGTCTCCTCCGCTGCCGACAGCTCCGGTAAGCAGCGGAGGGCACCAGAGTGTGGCGGGAAGTGCCGCCGATAAAAGTGATCTTGCGGGGAATCCGCCGCAGAGACCACTATTATCGGAAACCAGACCGCTGGCCGAAGAAGAGGATACCGGGGTTATGGCAGCTAGCTGCCGCCATAACAAAGATATCCCTCTTCAAAATAAGGCCGTATATCGGCGTGCGGCGGTCCGGAAGTGGTTAAAGAAACCCCCACACATCCGCTAATGCGCAGGGTTTTTTTATGTGCAAAAATGCACAGTGCCGAAGCACCATACGTTTTGGTGTTAGCGCGATTTTAAGAAAGGGTCAGGCTAGCTGGCGCAGGCAGGGAACGTGCACAAAATTGTACACTTTCCCAATATGCAG
The DNA here is from genome assembly GCA_028564925.1 of Lithobates sylvaticus. NCBI lineage: Eukaryota > Metazoa > Chordata > Amphibia > Anura > Ranidae > Lithobates > Lithobates sylvaticus. Next base: position 27,605,152 of record CM053027.1, read on the forward strand.
AGAAACGCGTTGCCCTTTAGCTCCTAATGGCATAATTTTGGAAAAGGGTCAGGCTGGGTTCACACTGGCACTGGGCCCCGGGAACATGCGCAAAATTTAACACTTTTCCAATATGCACAGAAACGCGTTGCTCTTTAGCAGACAGGTGGCAGTGCTATTTATTTTTACTTGAGACCCCCCCACACATCTGATAACATGCGTTTTTTTCTGGTGTGCAAAAATGCAGAAGCACCATGCATTTTTGCCACTAGATGGAGCTGACGATCATAATAACTATTTATTCCCTATGATCATCAGCTCCATCTAGTGGTCATATTGTGGTATTTTGCAGATTCACTCTATTCTTTGTAAATGAATACCATTCGCCCCGGAGAGAGAAACTAACCTAGTAACATTAAATTTTGCCCGATTCGCACAGAATGAATACGCATGCCGCTTTTTTTTCTACAAAGAAAATCTCTGCAAATTTCTTATCAATACAGAAAAATATAGCAAGTTTTGCCCCTATATACTGCATTACAAAATTAGCAAAATTAAAGCAAAAATATGCAAAAAAAATTGACAACGATGGGCAGATTTGCTCATCCCTACCGGCCACCGAGACTCTCATATGTCCCGGGCCACCCTTATCTGTAGCTCTGCGCTCTCTCCCTTACCGGTAGTGCGAAGGAGGAAGCTCCTGGATGACATTCTGGATCCGAGATAATTGATCGCCCTCCACCGAGCATGATACCGCGTCCTGGGAGAGAAATAAAATTCCATATTAGGAAAAGAAATCAGCTTTTGGACAATATACAGACAGTATAGCACCACATCCCTTTATTAATTGGTAAGTAGAAGGGATATGGGATTTTTAAGGTGCATATTAAATCAACTGACAAAAAAAATAAAATATTAATAAAATTTTAATTTTATTAATACATAAAAACAGTGCAATTGCATTAAGAATGGAACCCACGAGGAGAGACACACACTACACACTCCACAATCTCAGATTCTATGCTGAGCGTCCCCAATACGAGTTTTTTCATCCTCGTGGTCACCTTTTTCTACAAATAAGACTCTTTGGTCCTTACACGTCTCCTATGATTGCCCGCAGTCCGATGTTTCGTCTTCTGGTGTCTAATTGATCCTCAAACCATTATCTATTGCAATATACTCTGGGAAGGCTCTGATATTTACTGGACTGCATCCCCTGAAGAAGCCCCATTGTAGGGCGAAACATGTTGGGAACCATGTACAAAAATATGCTAAATATATATACTCGCGCTAATGGTGTGTATGTGAAAAAAGAAAGCAGCAGCTATACAGAAAGTGCTGATCACTTGAAAAACGTATAAATATAATTGTTGGGAACCACACCACCGTGCTGTACCTTAAAAGGACTGTACTGTATGAGTCTTTCTTAATGCAATTGTGCTGTTTTTTATGTGTTAATAAAACTTAAATTTAAAAAATAAATAGATTTTTCAGTTGATTTGTTATGCAGCATATAAATCCCATAAACCTTCTACTTACCAGGATACAATACTTATTACCGAAGACGCATGACATGTTCTAGCAGGACTTAATTTTCTGATTAAAACTCCCCTGAGGAAGCCCCATTATATGGCAAAACATGTTGGTAACCACACCATCGTGCTGTACCTTAAAAGAACTGTACTGTATGAGTCTTTTCATAATGCAATTGTGCTGTTTTTTATGTATTAATAAAATTAAAATGTTTTGAATACATTTTTTTTTCAGTTGATTTAATATGCACCTTAAAAATCCCATAAACCTTCTACTTACCAGGATACAATACTAATTACCGAAAATGCATGACATGTTCTAGCAGGACTTAATTTTTTGATTAAAACTCCCCTGAGGAAGCCCCATTAAAGGGCAAAACATGTTGGGAACCACACCATCGTGCTGTACCTTAAAGGAATGTACTGTATGAGTCTTTCTTAATGCAATTGCACTGTTATTTATGTATTAAAAATATTTTAAACATTTTAATAATTTTTTTCTTCAGTTGATTTAATATGCACCTTACTTTCTTAAAGCAATTGCGCTGTTTTTTATGAATTAGTCAAATAAAAAAAAAATTTATAATTTTTTTCTTCAGTTGATTTGTATATGCACCTTAAAAATCCCATAAACCTTCTACTTACCAGGATACAATACTAATTACCGAAGACGCATGGCATGTTCTAGCAGGACTTAAAGCGGAAGTAAACCCATCAGTTTCAAAAAGCAGTTACATTCCCGGCATGCCGGGAATGCTAACTGTCACATTGATTGTGCTCTCAACCAAACTGTCAAACCATCCAATGGCTGGTGTCATAACTGATCACATGTGCGGTATCATGGCAGTTGAAGATTAAACAGAGGCCAAGATGGCAGCTTCCTTGACTGAAAATGATAAGAGGGTTTACTTCCACTTTAATTTTTTGATTAAAACTCCCCTGAGGAAGCCCCATTATAGGGCGAAACATGTTGGGAACCACACCATCGTGCTGTACCTTAAAGGAATGTACTGTATGAGTCTTTCTTAATGCAATTGCACTGTTATTTATGTATTAAAAATATTTTAAACATTTTAATAATTTTTTTCTTCAGTTGATTTAATATGCACCTTACTTTCTTAAAGCAATTGCGCTGTTTTTTATGAATTAGTCAAATAAAAAAAAATGTATAATTTTTTTCTTCAGTTAATTTGTATATGCACCTTAAAAATCCCATAAACCTTCTACTTACCAGGATACAATACTAATTACCGAAGACGCATGGCATGTTCTAGCAGGACTTAAAGCGGAAGTAAACCCATCAGTTTCAAAAAGCAGTTACATTCCCGGCATGCCGGGAATGCTAACTGTCACATTGATTGTGCTCTCAACCAAACTGTCAAACCATCCAATGGCTGGTGTCATAACTGATCACATGTGCGGTATCATGGCAGTTGAAGATTAAACAGAGGCCAAGATGGCAGCTTCCTTGACTGAAAATGATAAGAGGGTTTACTTCCACTTTAATTTTTTGATTAAAACTCCCCTGAGGAAGCCCCATTATAGGGCGAAACATGTTGGGAACCACACCATCGTGCTGTACCTTAAAGGAATGTACTTTATGAGTCTTTCTTAATGCAATTGCACTGTTTTTAATGTATTAATAAAATGTAAAAAAATATATTTTTCAGTTGATTCAATATGCGCCTTTCTTAATGCAATTGCGCTGTTTTTTATGTATTAATAAAATTTAAATTTTTTAAAATAATTTTTTTCTTCAGTTGATTTAATACGCAGCTGGCATGCGGTGGCTGTACAAGAATGCAATTTTTTTTGGGGTAAATTGGAGGAAAAAAAATATTTTCTTTCTTCTGAATGAGAATTAAAGGCTGTTTTTATAGATTTAACATTTACTCGGGTTAACTAGAATGTTAACAGTCTCATTAAGAGCTCATAAATCCTGTGCCAGCAGATACCATTCATGTACAAATGTCTCTCCTGCTGGACTGATTGTGATAAAATTCTATTATAAGAAGTCAGAAAAGAGGGAGGGGGAGGGACAAGTTGTTCCAGGAAAATGAATCCAAATATTCTGGCTGGATATGAACTTGTTTTATTACTGATAAAACTGTGGCCCGGGGCTCACATTCACCCAACACTTTGCCAACAGTCCTGGAGAACCTTCCAAAAGAAAGAAGCCCCTCCCTGACTGGCAAAGTACCTTTTATTAAACACTTCACTGTTCTTTTTGAGTTTTAAAGTGCATGCATGTGTCTATGGAGTGTTCATCTATTGAAACTGTATGTGAATTTGTTCTGAGCGTATGGGGAAAAATCGAATGTCCTCTGCCTAGATTCTAAGCAATTCAAACTTCTTCTTCTCATGTCCCCCTCCAGCACTCTTGGCTCCTCCTCTTCTCAGGCCCCCCTCCAGCACTCTTGGCTCCTCCTCTTCTCAGGCCCCCCTCCAGCACTCTTGGCTCCTCCTCTTCTCAGGTCCCCCTCCAGCACTCTTGGCTCCTCCTCTTCTCAGGACCCTCTCCAGCACTCTTGGCTTCTCCTCTTCTCAGGTCCCCCTTCAGCACTCTTGGCTCCTCCTCTTCTCAGGTCCCCCTCCAGCACTCTTGGCCCCTCCTCTTCTAAGGTCCCTCTCTAGAACTCTTGGCTCCTCCTCTTCTCAGGTCCCTCTCTAGCACTCTTGGCTCCTCCTCTTCTCAGGTCCCCCTTCAGCACTCTTGGCTCCTCCTCTTCTCAGGTCCCTCTCTAGCACTCTTGGCTCCTCTTCTTCTCAGGTCCCTCTCTAGAATTCTTGGCTCCTCCTCTTCTCAGGTCCCCCTCTAGCACTCTTGGCTCCTCCTCTTCTCAGGTCCCCCTCCAGCACTCTTGGCTCCTCCTCTTCTCAGGTCCCTCTCTAGCATTATTGGCTCCTCCTCTTCTCAGGTCCCCCTCTAGCACTCTTGGCTCCTCCTCTTCTCAGGTCCCCCTCTAGCACTCTTGGCTCCTCATCTTCTCAGGTCCCTCTCTAGCATTATTGTCTCCTCCTCTTCTCAGGTCCCTCTCTAGGATTCTTGGCTCCTCCTCTTCTCAGGTCCCCCTCTAGCAGTCTTGGATCCTCCTCTTCTCAGGTCTCCCTCCAACACTCTTGGCTCCTCCTCTTCTCAGGTCCCTCTCTAGCATTATTGACTCCGCCTCTTCTCAGGTCCCCCTCTAGGATGCTTGGATCCTCCTTTTCTTAGGTCCCCCTCTAGCAGTCTTGGCTCCTCCTCTTCTCAGGTCCCCCTCTAGCACTCTTGGCTCCTCCTCATCTCAGGCCCCCCTCCAGCACTCTTGGCTTCTCCTCTTCTCAGGTCCCTCTCTAGCATTATTGACTCTGCCTCTTCTCAGGTCCCCCTCTAGGATGCTTGGCTCCTCCTCTTCTCAGGTCCCCCTCTAGCAGTCTTGGATCCTCCTCTTCTCAGGTCTCCCTCCAACACTCTTGGCTCCTCCTCTTGGCTCCTCCTCTTCTCAGGTCCCTCTCTTGCATTATTGACTCCGCCTCTTCTCAGGTCCCCCTCTAGGATGCTTGGATCCTCCTTTTCTTAGGTCCCCCTCTAGCATTATTGACTCCGCCTCTTCTCAGGTCCCCCTCTAGCACTCTTGGCTCCTCCTCTTCTCAGGCCCCCCTCCACCACTCTTGGCTTCTCCTCTTCTCAGGTCCCTCTCTAGCATTATTGACTCTGCCTCTTCTCAGGTCCCCCTCTAGGATGCTTGGCTCCTCCTCTTCTCAGGTCCCCCTCTAGCAGTCTTGGATCCTCCTCTTCTCAGGTCTCCCTCCAACACTCTTGGCTCCTCCTGTTCTCATGTCCCTCTCTAGCATTATTGACTCCGCCTCTTCTCAGGTCCCCCTCTAGGATGCTTGGATCCTCCTTTTCTTAGGTCCCCCTCTAGCAGTCTTGGATCCTCCTCTTCTCCGGTCCCCCTCCAGCACTCTTGGCTCCTCCTCTTCTCAGTTCCCCCTCTAGTACTTTTGGCTCCTCCTCTTCTCAGGCCCCCTTCCAGCACTCTTGGCTCCTCCTCTTCGTAGGTCTCCCTCCAGCACTCTTGTCTCCTCCTCTTCTCAGGTTCCCCTCCAGCACTCTTGGCTCCTCCTTTTATCAGGTCCCCCTTCAGCACTCTTGGCTCCTCCTCTTCTCAGGCCCCCCTCTAGCACTCTTGGATCCTCCTCTTCTCAGGCCCCCCTCCAGCTCTCTTGACTCTTCCTCTTCTCAGGTCCCCCTCCATCACTCTTGGCTCCTCCTCTTCTCAGGTCCCCCTCTAGTACTTTTGGCTCCTCCTCTTCTCAGGCCCCCTCCAGCACTCTTGGCTTCTCCTTTTCTCAGGTCCCTGTCTAGCACTCTTTGCACCTCCTTTTCTCTGGTCCCCCTCCAGCATTCTTGGCACCTCCTCTTCTCAGGTCCCCCTCTAGTACTCTTGGCTCCTCCTCTTCTCAGGCTCCCCTCTTCTCAGGTCCCCCTCCAGCACCCTTGGATCCTCCCCTTCTCAGGTCCCCCTCCAGCACTCTTGGCTCCTCCTCTTCTTAGGCTCCCCTCTTCTCAGGTCCCCCTCCAGCACTCTTTGATCCTCCCCTTCTCAGGTCCTCCTCTAGCACTCTTGCCTCCTCCTCTTCATCGCATGCCACCATAGGAAGCTGCTTCCTACAGGGATGCACCAGCAAGCTCACTCCTGAGTCGTGCTGTGTGCGTCTATAGACACACACAGCGTGGCTCAGCCGTCTGTCCCTGACCCACCCATTTCATTAATTGGATTTCAGTTATTTCAATAATGGAGGCTCAGCATCACATGTGGGCATTACCTATGCAAATGTAGCCTGCTTAGCAACGCCCACTCCTCCAGGTTGACACCCACTCATCAAGACATTTTAATATTTGCAGAACTTCCAAGAGCCTTCCAAGAGCCAGCCCACTGCATGCATCAAGGCTGAGGGCTCTTGAGAGGAGTAGTGAGGAACCCTCCCACCAGCCATGATCTGCCTGCATTGCATAGACAATCACAGAGACCCAGTGATGACAAGTCTACACATCCATGAGAACACTTGAAATTTTTCCGCCTGTCCCATCTTATGTTGCTGTAAAAAAGGAGTTTAATCCAAGTAAAAAAGTAACTATATCTGCGATGGAATTTATCATATTGAATGACGGGACTGATACATCTATGGCCAAAATTGGCCGAACAAAAAAACTGGGCTCGGAATCCTTTTTCTTTGGACTGCTGTCTGATCTCTGCGATTTACTAATGAACTCCGGCAACAAGTCCTGTGTGTCCAGGGGGAGGCCGTGCAAGGAGATGAGCGGCTCCATCTGGCGGAGTGTGTATGCGGAGTGATAATCTCTTGCTGCTGGTAGTAAACACACATCCTTCCAGCCTGTCAGTCAGGTAAGCAGAGATCTGCGGATGAGACATGACACCAGCACAGACTGAGCCCCGGGCGGGGAGAGGACGCGGCGTCCCGACGGACCGCCACTGCGCACACGCCGCGCTCTGGAATACATTGTAAATTCTGCAAAACCGTGTGCATGTGGAATAAAGCAACCAAATAGATTACATTTTATTTTTTTTAGCTCTGGGATATTTACCCCCCTTCTTTACCAGGCCAAAAAAATCGTAATATGCGTATATTGTTTGCACAAAATGTATAGCCTCTACAAAATGGGGGATATAGTTATGGTATTTTTATAAAAAAAAATTTTTTTTTACTAGTAATGGCAGTGATCTGCGATTTTTAGCGGGACTACGACATTGCAGCAGACAGATCGGACACTTTTGACACATTTTTGGGACCATCAACATTTATACAGTGATCAGTGCTATAAAAATGCACTGATTACTGTGTAAATGACACTGGCAGGGAAGGGGTTAACACTAGGGGGTGATCACATTTCCCTAGGGAGGAGTTTATAACTTTGGGGGGCGTGTACTGAGTGGAGGAGGAGAGAGATCGCTGTTCCTAATCACTAGGAACAGCAGATCTGTCTCTCCTCCCGACAGAATGGGAGTGGGTCCAATCACAGCGGGAGTGGGTCAATGGTGGCACGCGCCCCAGACCCGGAACTGTCAGATCACATACCAGGTACGTGGTCTGGCGTAGAGCGGGCAGCCCTGCCGTGGTAAATCTACGGTTAGTACCAGGGGGAGTCAGGAGGGCACAATACTGGGATCAGGAGAGCACAATACAGCTTCTAATACCATTGCCCAAGACATGGCCATCCTGGGGCAGCTTAGTAAAAAATGTGACTGTCCTGGAAAATCCGGGACAGTTGGCAAATATGCAGTGATGCAAGATTATCATGGCCCCCCCCCCATGCACCTGGGTCCCCTGAGCAATGCTTCTGGCTGGGGGGGAGAACATTGTTTGAGATCAGCGGCACCCCATGTCCCTCCTGCCACCCCCCATAGTTTCTGGCCCTGTATGTGCTAACAAGGACAATGCTTACAGGAGGAGAGAGCAGGGTGACAGATAGATGAGCTCGTCACTTTGCATCTCTGTCCAGACAAAGACTGGGGAAAGGTCAGGGCTTGTAAGTGTTACTTCTTTGGTTTCAGTGGGAGGAATAGTGCCCCATTGTTGGTGTCAGTGGAAGACTAGTGCCTCATTGCTGGTTTCAGTTGGAGGAATTGTGCCCCATCACTGGTGTCACTGGGAGGAATAGTGCCCCATTGTTGGTGTCAGTGAAAAATTAGTGCCTCATTGCTGGTGTCAGTGGGAGGAATTGAGCCCCATCATTGGTGTCAGTGGAAGACTAGTTTCTCATTGTTGGTGTCAGTGGGAGGAAATAGTGCCCCATCATTGGTATCAGTGGGAGGAATAGTGCCCCATCATTGGTATCAGTGGGAGGAATAGTGCCCCATCATTGGTGTCAGTGGGAGGAATAGAGCCTCATTGTTGGTGTCAGTGGGAAGAATAGAGCCTCATTGTTGATGTCAGTGGGAGGAATAGTGCCCCATCATTGGTGTCAGTGAGAGGAATAGTGCCCCATCATTGGTATCAGTGGGAGGAATAGTACCCCATCATTGGTGTCAGTGGGAGGAATAGTGCCCCATCATTGGTGTCAGTGGGAGGAATAGTACCCCATCATTGGTATCAGTGGGAGGAATAGTGCCCCATCATTGGTGTCAGTGGGAGGAATAGTGTCCCATCATTGGTGTCAGTGGGAGGAATAGTGCCCCATCATTAGTGTCAGTGGGAGGAATAGTGCCCCATCATTGGTATCAGTGGGAGGAATAGTGCCCCATCATTGGTATCAGTGGGAGGAATAGTACCCCATCATTGGTGTCAGTGGGAGGAATAGTGCCCCATCATTGGTGTCAGTGGGAGGAATAGTACCCCATCATTGGTATCAGTGGGAGGAATAGTGCCCCATCATTGGTGTCAGTGGGAGGAATAGTGCCCCATCATTGGTGTCAGTGGGAGGAAGTGTGCCCCATCATTGGTGTCAGTGGGAGGAATAGTGCCCCATCATTGGTGTCAGTGGGAGGAATAGTGCCCCATCATTGGTATCAGTGTGAGGAATAGAGCCCCATCATTGGTGTCAGTGGGAGGAATAGTGCCTCATTGCTGGTATCAGTGGGAGGAATAGTGTCCCATCATTGGTGTCAGTGGGAGGAATAGTGCCCCATCATTGGTATCAGTGTGAGGAATAGTGCCCCATTGTTGGTGTCAATGGGAGGAAAAGTTCCCTGAGTGCCAGATAAAGGAAAGCAAAGAGCGGCAGTTTGGAGACTGATATACACAAATAGTGAGCACTTACAGACTCTTTTACAAGTCATGGTAAGTACTTACAGACTCCTTTTACAGGTATGGCATCAATGAAATTCTTTACCACAGCGACAAGGTCACTTGAAGTGGGAATGTTATCGACAGATCCACTTAAACGTAAATGACAACACTGGGTGGACAGATATATAGGGGTTTTATCTCTAGTTAAAAAACATTGAAAGAACTTTTATGGGCCGGTAATTCTGGGTTTCTCAAGGACAGATCCGGGGAAGAAGCCTTGTAAAAAAGGCAAACAAAGCCCCAGAGAAGACGAGGAACGGGGACAGGACTTGGTCCATTACACACCACATATGGTGCTGCAAGCAACGTTCTATGGAAGATATATGGAATTTTCATTCATTTCTAAAGGTTACGTTCACCTCCAGGGAGCAAAAACGAGAGGATTATGGGATTCTACTTAGAACCTCGGCTTGACCCAGAACAAAGACCGTTAACTCCTTCCTCCCAAAGGAAAGACACATGACTCATTGTAGACTATGCTAAACACTGTGGCCATATCAGGAGGAGGGCTTTGATGGGTTCTTCTTTGATGGTCTTCTGGAAAAATGTTCTAAATGTAGATAAAAGGCCTTCCTTTTTCCGTGATGGAATAAACACGGCTAAGTTGTGTGTGTGCAAGTTGTGTATGGGTGGAGATGGCACTCGTGCCATGCTATAGGGGAGTGAGGTTAACGATAACTCCTTCCTCCCGAAGGAGAGTCAGATGACTCATAGAAGACTATGGTAAAAACTGTAGACATACTGTCAGCAGGACTTTGTTGGGTTTCCCTTTGATGGACTTTCTGAAGAATCTCCTAAGTGTATGTAGGACAGTTCACAATAAACCCGGTGGGATAACAGCCCAACCGGGAACACTCATGGGTCCTGACAGCATGTAGAGAGAGAGAGCAGGTTTCAGCCAAACTGACAACGCCTGTTAGGAGGGGCAGAATGCTTCCTGGCCGTCTTGTCAGGGCCATCTTAAGAGCATTATAGGCCCCCGGGCAATACAGCGCACTGGGGCCCTGTCTACACGATCACGCACGAGAATAAAAATGCAAAATTATCAATAAGGCTATATTTATTGGTACTTCCAACAAAATCAGTGTTTAAACATTAACACAACATTTGGACAATATAACACGAGTTTAATGGGCACAGTGGCAGCGTTTGATGGGCACAGTGGCAGCTTTTGATGGGCATAGTGGCTATGTTTAATGGGCACAGTGGCAGCTTTTGATGGGCACAGTGGCAGCTTTTGATGGGCACAGTGGCTGTGTTAGATGGGCACAATGGCAGCTTTGATGGGCACAGTGGCTGTGTTTGATGGGCACAATGGCAGCTTTGATGGGCACAGTGGCAGCTTTGATGGGCACAGTGGCTTTGTTTGATGGGCACAGTGGCTTTGTTTGATGGGCACAGTGGCAGCTTTTGAGGGGCACAGACAGTGGCTGTGTTTGATGCACAACTTGAACTTACTTAAGTAGACATTGTTATGCCGCGTACACACGAAGGGACTATCCCGCGGGATTATCCGCTGGACCGAAGTCGAGCGGATAATCCCCTCGTGTGTGGGCGCCGGCGGACTTTTTTTGGCCAAAGTACGGCGGACTAAAGTTTTAAGTTTTGTTTTACAATTATCCGCTGGACTTGACAGTCCAGCGGACAATCCGGCCGTGTGTAGTATGGTCCGGCGAACCAAAAAGGACGCATGCTCAGTAGCAAGTATTTTTCTAGTATTTTTCGTTTTCTAGTCCCGTCGTACGTGCTGTACGTCATCGCGTGAACCGTCAGACTTTTTGCGTGAACGTGTGTGGTCAAGTCCGTTCGCTTTTTAGTCCAGCGGACCCAGCTGGAAAGTCCAGCGGATTGTCCGCTGGACTTAGGTCCGCCGGGAAAAGTCCCTTCGTGTGTACGCGGCATTAGACTTACTTGAGGCCGCCGGCCTGGTGCAGTACAGTGTGCCACTCACAGCAGCCAGGCAGCGCCAGCTATCAAGGGCCGTCTTTCCACTCTGCTCCCTCTCCATGATGTCTGAAGAACATGGCAGAGGTGGGCGGAGCCTGTTCACTAGCCACTGGGGAAGCTGCGGTGCGCTATAAATGCTGGGGTGGCCACGGCCTCTGATTGACGTCACTGGTTGCTAGCTAGATGCCGGCTGGCGAAGTGAGCAACCAATGCAGTCAGTCAATTTAAGCAGCAGATTGCAGAGCTGAGGATCAGCCCTGGATGGGGCCCTCCAGACAAGTGGGGCCCCCGGGCAACTGCCCAGCATGCCCAGTGGAAAAAACGGCCCTGCGTCTTGTGTCCAAGCGGGGAGACGTCCAAAAAAGTTGTGAACCCTATGCTCTCCCTCCTTGTCAGGAATCTTTCCTTGACGCCAGTTCTGTCCCTATCAGATGGGGGTACCTGTCTCTACTCTAACCATTCGCAAAGCCTTGGAACCAAGGCCGTAAATAGGCTCTGCCTGACCGAAGATGGTTGCTAGAGTCCCATGGGGCAGCAGCATCCAATCAGATAGCTTCCCCAGTGATCCAGATAACCATAGAGGAATGAAGTTCCTCTTGACTTCCTCTCCAACTGCAACACAAGCGCCACCTACAGTGGAGAAAGTAGACTGCACCTGCCTACATATAAATAAAAAGCCTTATTTTATTGTGGTGGAATAAACATGGCAAATGTTTGCACATACAAGCTGTACATGGGGGGGGGGGGGGGGGGTGGGGGGAGGGGGGGGGGGGGGGGGGGGGGGGGGGGGGAGATGGGACTTGTGCCATACTAAAAGGTCAGTGAGGTAACCCTTAACGAATTACGAATAGTAAATTAAAACTGTAGTCATATTGTGAGGAGGCCTTTTTTTAGTTTCCACTTTGATGGGCTTGCTAAAACAAATTCATAAGTGTAGAGAATAATGCCGCGTACACACGGTCAGAATTTCCGATGGAAACAGTCCGATGGGAGCTTTTCATCGGATTTTCCGACCGTGTGTATGCCCATCGGTCTTTTTCTGTCGGAATTTCCGACGGACTTTAGATTGAGAACCTGTTTTTAAATTTTTCCGACGGAAAACCTTGCTATCGGATTTTCCGATCGTGTGTATGAAATTCCGACACGCAAAATTCCGACGCATGCTCGGAAACAGTTTGACGCATGCTCGGAAGCATTAAACTTCCCTTTTATAGTGCTGTCGAATGTGTTGTATGCCGCGGTGTTATTGACCGTCGGAATTTTGTGTGACCGTGTCTAGGCAAGACAGTTTGAGCGAAATTCCGTCGGAATTCCAAAGGGAAAACCATCAGAGCTTTTTCCGACGAGAATTCCGACTATGTGTACGCGGCATAAGCCTTCCTTTTCCGTGGTGGAATAAACATAGCCAAGTTGTGTGCATACAAGCTGTCCATGGGTAGAGATGGTTCTTGTGCCATGCTAGGGGTGGGTGAGGTTACCCTTAACTCCTTCCTCCCCAAGGAGAGACCATTTACGCATTGTAGATTATGCTAAAAACTGTAGTCATGTTGTGAGTATTTTTTTGGGGGGGGGGGAGTTTCCCCTTTGAAAATGTCCCATAGAGTAGAGAAAAAATCTTCCTCTTCTGTGGTGGAATGAAAATGGCCAAGTTGCGCGTGTACAAGCTGTCCTTAGGTGGAGATGGCACTTGTGCCAGGCTATAGGTGAGTGTGTTTACCCTTAACTCCATCCTCCCAAAGGAGAGAAGACTTTCAGCAGACTATACTAAACACTGTAGTCATATTGTCAGGAGGACTTTGTTGGGTTTCCCCTTTGATGGGCTTGCTGAAGAATTTCCTAAGTGTAGACAAAAAGCCTTCCTTTTCCGTGGTGGGATAAACATGGCCAAGTTGCACATGTACAAGCTGTCTATGGGTGGAGAAGATGCTTGTGCCATATTACAGTTGAGTGAGGTTTACACATCACAGAAATTGACCAATGATGAAGGAACAAGACACAGCAGGGAAAAGTGGAAAGTATGACCAAAGGCTGGCCACTCTGCATATCAGACCACCCCTATTTTGTCTGATTTGGGGCGCATTCTGCAGAAATTTAGATCTGACATTCAAGCATCAGAAAGTACCTGACCCGTGAAACATCAAAGAAACCTTAAATGCTAAGAATGCTCAGGATCCAGGTTTTGGTCAAGTTTATAAAATTTACACTTTTACAAACTGATTTTTTTTACGTTAGTATTTGAATACAATTTTGTTTTTGTAAATAAATATTTACTACAAGGCATATAAATGTCATTATGTTTAATAGCATGTTAGGCTTTCTGGGAAAGTTTAGAATTTAATTATGTATCCATCTCTGAGGTCAGAGATATATCCATGTCTGCTGTCAGGTGGGACCACTAGTTACAATGTATTCATCTTTGCTGTATGGTCCAGTGGGATCAATAGTTACAATGTATTCATCTTTGCTGTATGGTCCAGTGGGATCAATAGTTACAATGTATTCATCTTTGTTATCAGGTGGGACCACTAGTTACGATGTATTTGTGTCTGCTGTTGGGTGGGACCACATTACAATATACAGTATTCCTCTTTGCTGTCAGGTGGGACTACTAATTACAATGTACCCATGCCTGTTGTTAGCTGGGACCACTAGTTGCAATGTATCTATATCTGCTGTCAGGTGGGTCCAGCAGTTGCAATGTATCCATCTCTGCTTTTAGGTGGGGACCACTAGTTACAACTAGAGTTGCCACCTCATCCCTTTAAACCCGAACACATATGAATTACACGGGTTCTGAGACTAATTTACTGCAGATAAGGCACAGAGTGAGTTTAATTACCACCTTAACTACTTTCCGACCGGCGCACGACGATGTACGTCCCTTTTTTGAAGAGGGATATCTCGGTAACGGCAGCAGCTCCGCGAGATCAACGCCGCAAGATCACCGTTATCGGCGGCGGGATAGGTGCCCCCCCCTCCCGACGCTCTCCCGCGCCTTCCGCCGCTTACCGGAACCGTCGACAGCGGCGGAGGCGATCGGGTCCTTTCCCCTCCTGTGCATAGAGATGAGTGACGCTAAGATGGCCGCCACTCATCTCTATACCATAGGAGGGCGGAAGCGACGTCAAAAACGTCACTTCCGCCCATACCTCTTAAAGAGGAATTTTCAAATGTCATTTTTTTAAATGACATTTTTTTTTATTTTTTTTTATTTTTTTCATTGAAGTCCAAATATGAGATCTGAGGACTTTTTGACCCCAGATCTCATATTTAAGAGGACCTGTCATGCTTTTTTCTATTACAAGGAATGTTTACATTCCTTGTAATAGGAATAAAAGTGAGCCAATTAATTTTTTTTAAAAAACAGTGTAAAAATAAATAAAATCAAGAAAAATAAATAAGAAAAACAAAAACATTTTTTTTTAAAGCGCCCCATTCCCGACGAGCTCGTGCGCAGAAGCGAACGCATATGTGAGTAGCGCCCGCATATGAAAACGGTGGTCAAACCACACATGTGAGGTATCGCCGCGATCGGTAGAGCGAGAGCAATAATTATAGCCATAGAACTCCTCTGTAACGCAAAATATGCAACCTGTAGAATTTTTTAAACGTCGCCTATGGAGATTTTTGAGGGTAAAAGTTTGATGCCATTCCATGAGCGGGCGCAATTTTGAAGCGTGATATGTTAGGTATCAATTTACTCGGCGTAACATTTTCTTTCACAATATATAAAAAAATTGGACTAACTTTACTGTTGTCTTATTTTTTTATTCAAAAAAGTGAATTTTTTCCAAAAAAAGTGCGCTTGCAAGACCGCTGCGCAAATACGGTGTGAAAAAAAGTATTGCAACGACCGCCATTTTATTCTCTAGGGTGTTAGAAAAAAAACAATATATAATGTTTGGGGGTTCTAAGTTTTTTTCTAGGTAAAAAACCTGTTTTAAACATGTAAACACCTAAAATCCAAAACGAGGCTGGTCTTAAAGTGGTTAATCAGCCACAGAACCTGTGCAATCAATATGCGTTTGGGTTTAAAGAGATGAGGTGGCAACTCTAGTTACAGCATATCCATCTCTGCTGTCAGGTGGGTCCAAAATTTACAATGTATCCATCTCTGCTTTGAGGTGGGACCCCCAGTTACTTTGTTTTTATCTCTGCTTTCATGTGGGTCCAGTAGTTACAATGTATCCATATCTGTCATCAGGTGGGGCCACCAGTTACAATGCATCCATGTGTAGCGGTGACACTTTTACAAGGTGTGCGCTATATGTGGAAATTTAGTTTTTTCCTCAGAACAGTAATGGGGTTCTGAGGGTTAATTGTGCAGGTTAACTTTGGCATCAGTCTGGCTGGGCTGTGTTAGGGTTCTGCCTGATCATGGGTACAGTGAGGTACACATGACAGGCCCAGAACCAGGCCTGGTTGGACGTTTTGAGTATCAATCTTCCCCGGAGCCAATCAGTGGGTGCGCCTAGCCCCCGCTGAGGAGTCTGAGGAAGGGTACTTAAGGTGCTGAAGTCAGGTGTTCGGGGTTCGGCCGTAGCTGCCTGTTCCTGAATCTGGACCGGGGTAGCCCCGCAAGGGGTCCCGGGAGCATTTGCCGTCCCACAACATGGTCAGTTTGACTAGCCCCACAGACCCGCATGGTCTGGGGCGGGGATCCATCTGTTCCCGAGTCTCGGAACCGGCTGGTCCGAGGCGCAGTAACTGAGGTAGGATTCAAGACGTCCGGGTGCGCTCTCAATCTTGGAGGGGCACTGCAGCTCGTGTAAGCGACCAGGGGAGGACTCTTCGGAGGAGGGCCAACAAGCTGGCATCCCAAGAAGTGCCTGGTTGCTGAGTTGTTATGGACACTAACGAATCCACACTTTCACAGTACTGCCAAGAAGAATTTTCCTATTCACTTTCGGTTGAGAGTTTATTCAGTGTCAGAGACTTTACAAGTTTCCGGACCAAAGTGCTGACTGCCATAATCTCTGGCTAGAGATTTGTTCAGCATTTGAAGTGCCCATCTGCGAGTGGCTACTCTGTGGGTTTTTGTTTAAAGACATTTCAATTGTCAGCAGTTCAAGGTGCTGAGTTTCTTCACCCTTGCCCTCTGTTCCCATACGAGACTGTGTTTGTTGGAGGTTACCCCTGCAAATAAAAACCTTCTAAAAGGACTTTTATGGTGTCAGCATCCGAAGTTGTTGGGTACTAACCCTGGGAACCCCTAGACATGGATTAACAAGTCAAGCGGAGGTAACTGGTAAGCCCAAAAGTCAAGGCCGCCCCATCGAGGGTTATGGCCGCTACACATGTCTGTTGTCAGGGGGGCCACCAGTTTCAATGCAATAATGTCTGTTGTCAGGTGGAACCACTAGTTACAATGTATCCATCTCTCTCTTTATGTGATTCCAGTAGTTACAATGTACCCATCTCTGCTCTCAGGTGGGTCCAGTAATTACAATATATCCATCTCTGCTGTCACAGTGGTCACATGGTCGGGAACCTGTGTTCTATAAAGAAATGCCTCCCGTTGAAAAATACCCCCCGATGGCTCTGCGCATGCGCAGTAACCAACATCACTCCAGCTAATATGGTGATATTTTTAGACGGGAGACGGTATTCACCGGGCAGTATTCAAAGCTATGCAAACAGCGGAGGGATTGTCAGATTGTGCCTCGCTGTTGCAGGATGGGTTTTCCGTGTGCTGAAGGCGCGTTTTGTCTGTGTTGCAGGACAGGTTTGTTGTGTTGAACGGCGGGTTTTGCCTGTGTCCAAGGCCAGGTTGCAACACACACAAAACCCACCCTGCAACACACCCACAACCCGCCCAACAACAGCGAGGCACAATCTGACAACTACCCCCCCCCCCCCGCGCTGTTTGCATAGCGTCGGATAATGCCTCCGACGATGTACGCATGCGCTGTGTTGACGTCACGCCAGCTGATCAACATATCATGTGCAGACCCGCATTTCGACGAGAGGCATTTCCCGATAGAACACCGGTTCCACCAGCTCCCACTCATTTCTAGGGACAAGGTGCTGTACTTGACAGCTCGGTCTGTGTGCTGGGAGTACACAGTGAGCATGCTCTCAACACAATAACCCAGTGGCGGACGGTGCTCAAAATCTTTGGGGGGGGGGGGCAAACAAACTGAAAAATTCTGAATAAAAAAAACATCAATTGCAGCCACTGTGCCTATCAATTGCCGCCTCTGTGCCCCATCAAATGCAGCAGCACTGTGCCCATCAAACACAGCCACTGTGCCCCATCAAACGCTGCCACTGTGCCCCATCAAACGCAGCCACTGTGCCCCATCAAATGCAGCCTCACTGTGCCCATCAATTGCAGCCTCACTGAGTCTCATACTTACTTACCATACAGGCAGCTCCGCTCGGGCCGTACGTTCCACGGAGCTGCCGATGTAATTTCCGGTTTCCTGTGGAACAGGGAAACTGGAAGTAACCTCTTAACTTGAACAACAAAGCTCACTCGCTTACTACGGGCGGAAGCTGTTTGCCACTTTGCAATGTGCCACAAAGCAAGTCAAAAGCCTGCAAATGAAGCGCCTCGTCTGCAATCTCGTGATTGCATTGATGTGGCGCTTCCCATAGTGCACTGTGTCCGGCGCCCGAACACAGTGCACTTAAAAACCTTTTTTGCTATTTATTTATTTTTAAAGGGGCCTTTAAAAAAAAAAATTATATATATATACAGTGGTGTGAAAAAGTGTTTGCCCCCTTCCTCATTTCCTGTTCCTTTGCATGTTTGTCACACTTAAGTGTTTCGGAACATCAAACCAATTTAAACAATAGTCAAGGACAACACAAGTAAACACAAAATGCAATTTGTAAATGAAGGTGTTTATTATTAAAGGTGAAAAAAAATCCAAACCATCATGGCCCTGTGTGAAAAAGTGATTGCCCCCCTTGTTAAAACATACTATAACTGTGGTTGTCCACACCTGAGTTCAATTTCTCTAGCCACACCCAGGCCTGATTATTGCCACACCTGTTCACAATCAAGGCATCACTTAAATAGGAGCTGCTTGACACAGTAAGGTCCACCAGAAGATCCTTAAAAGCTACACATCATGCCGAGACCCAAAGAAATTCAGGAACAATTGAGAAAGAAAGTAATTGAGATCTATCAGTCTGGAAAGGGTTATAAAGCCATTTCCAAAGCTTTGGGAATCCAGCGAACCACAGTGAGAGCCATTATCCACAAATGGCGAAGACATGGAACAGTGGTGAACCTTCCCAGGAGTGGCCGGCCGCCCCAAAATTACCCCAAGAGCGCAGCGACGACTCATCCAAGAGGTCACAAAAGACCCCACAACAACGTCCAAGGAACTGCAGGCCTCACTTGCCTCAGTTAAGGTCAGCGTTCATGCCTCCACCATCAGGAAAAGACTGGGCAAAAATGGCCTGCATGGCAGAGTTCCAAGGAGAAAACCACTGCTGAGCAAAAAGAACATCAAAGCTCGTCTCAATTTCTCCACAACACATCTTGATGATCCCCAAGACTTTTGGGACAACATTCTGTGGACCGATGAGACAAAAGTGGAACTCTTTGGAAGGTGTGTGTCCAAGTATATCTGGCGTAGAAGGAACACTGCATTTCAGAAAAAGAACATTATACCAACAGTAAAATATGGTGGTGGTAGTGTGATGGTCTGGGGCTGTTTTGCTGCTTCAGGACCTGGAAGACTTGCCGTGATAAAAGGAACTATGAATTCTGCTGTCTACCAAGAGATCCTGAAGGAGAATGTCCGACCATCTGTTCGTGTACTCAAGCTGAAACGAACTTGGGTTCTGCAGCAGGACAATGATCCTAAACACACCAGCAAGTCCACCACCGAATGGCTGAAGAAAAACAAAATGAAGACTTTGGAGTGGCCTAGCCAAAGTCCAGACCTGAATCCTATTGAGATGTTGTGGTATGACCTTAAAAAGGCCGTTCATGCTCGAAAACCCTCTAATGTAATTGAATTAGGACAATTCTGCAAAGATGAGTGGGCCAAAATTCCTCCAGGACGCTGTAAAAGCCTCATTGCACGTTATCGCAAACGCTTGGTTGCAGTTGTTGCAGCTAAGGGTGGCCCAACCAGTTATTAGGTTTAGGGGGCAATCACTTTTTCACACAGGGCCATGATGGTTTGGATTTTTTTTCACCTTTAATAATAAACACCTTCATTTACAAATTGCATTTTGTGTTTACTTGTGTTGTCCTTGACTATTGTTTAAATTGGTTTGATGTTCCGAAACACTTAAGTGTGGCAAACATGCAAAGGAACAGGAAATGAGGAAGGGGGCAAACACTTTTTCACACCACTGTATATATATATATATATATATATATAAGTTTTTATACATTTTTTTTGTGACTGCTGGGTGGGGGGGGGGGGGGGGCGGTGCCCGCGTGCCCCCTATGGACTGGCCACCACTGCAGAAACCTCTGCTGCCTATGGGCACATATGTAGGGCATTTGGGTGTTAAAGACCACGCTCTTCCCTGTCGCACACATATATTACGTGGGCAACAAGAGGTTAAAGCAATTAAAAAATGTCAACCCCCATATTCTCAGTGGCGTACCTAGGGTATGGCAGACATGGCTAGTGCCATGGGCGCCGTGGGGGGGGGGGCGCAAAAAAGCCGGCCAGCACAAGAAATAAAATTTGGCTCCCACCCTTCCTCTTGCGGCCGCCTCCCACACTAATCCAGTCCCTGGTGCCACGACTGGCCTGCTGGAGCGCAGCAAGATACATAAGAGAGTGAGCAGGGAAGCAACAGGTGCCCGGGCGCCCCCCATAACGGCCGATGAGTTGGTTCTGGCCAGAGTGAGCGCCCGGGTAACCTACGTAGCCATAGAGTAACTAGCGGAGGCGGAGCCTAAGGCTCCGCCTACCCTCCTCTGCGCAGCGGCTTTAGTGTCTCTTCTCGGCGGTCTCCCGGGTCTGTGTGACGTGTTGAGAGTGCTGTGACGTCACGTGGTCAGTGAAGAAGAACATGGAGGCTCAGGCTGGAGACCAGGAGAAGAAGAGTGAGACACCAGAGGGAGGAAAAACAATTGGAACCCCCCCCTCCAAGCAGCAGCAGGTACTGTAACTAGTCTTGTACAGCAGCA
This sequence comes from Lithobates sylvaticus, assembly GCA_028564925.1. Lineage (NCBI taxonomy): Eukaryota > Metazoa > Chordata > Amphibia > Anura > Ranidae > Lithobates > Lithobates sylvaticus. Next base: position 27,625,513 of record CM053027.1, read on the forward strand.
CAGTGTTATCATCATCATGTGCACATCATGTGTACTGTGTGTGTAGCAGTAACCAGCAAAGTCATAAAATATATGCTCAATTTGGATTAAATAAATATGCTTAGCTATAGATATAATAAAGTGTAATAAAAGTGATTTGTGCAACAGCAGGTACTACTTGCACAAATCACTTTTATTACACTTTATTTATATCTATTGCTATGCATATTTATTTAATCCATATTGAGCATATATTTGATTGGCTACTTGCTTCTGCTTGGGCCTGACACACACACACACAATTGCACATGATGATGACTTAGACCTCTTTAACACTGAGCCGCCCCGGGCATCAGCGGTAAAGCGGCGCTATTTTTAGCGCCGCTTTACCGTCATTTTAGCAGCGCTATTCAGCCAAAAAGGGGTTAAATCCACCACAAAATGCCGCTGCAGCAGCGTTTTGCTGGTGGTATGGCGGCGCTGCCCCATTGTTTTTAAGGGGCAGGAGCGGTGGAGGAGCGGTGTATTCACCGCTCCTCCACCGCTACAAAGTAGCTGCTGGCAGGACTTTTTGTGACACCCTGCCAGCGCAGCTCCCCAGTGTGAAAGCACTTGGGCTTTCACACTTGGTTTGCAGATGAGGCTTTTCTCAGGCGCTATGCTAGCGCTATTTTTAGCACTGTAGCGCCTGAAAAACGCCTCCAGTGTGAAAGGGGTCTTAAAGTCATCATGTGCGATTTTGCGTGTGTGCGTGTGATCCTACTCCCTCTCTACCTATGTTCAGTGTCAGAGACGCTGGCGCAGCATTTGGGGTGCTGATGTTATTGCATTTTTGGGTGCTGATGTTACTGTATTTATGGGTGCTGATGTTACCGTATTTATGGGTGCTGATGTTATGTTACCGTATTTATGGGTGCTGATGTTACCGCATTTATGGGTGCTGATGTTACCGTATTTATGGGTGCTGATGTTACTGCATTTATGGGTGCTGATGTTATGTTACCGTATTTATGGGTGCTGATGTTACCGCATTTATGGGTGCTGATGTTACCGTATTTATGGGTGCTGATGTTACTGCATTTATGGGTGCTGATGTTATGTTACCGTATTTATGGGTGCTGATGTTACCGTATTTATGGGTGCTGATGTTACCGCATTTATGGGTGCTAATGTTACCGCATTTATGGTGCTGATGTTATGTTACCGTATTTATGGGTGCTGATGTTACCGCATTTATGGGTGCTGATGTTACCGCATTTATGGGTGCTGATGTTATGTTACCGTATTTATGGGTGCTGATGTTACCGTATTTATGGGTGCTGATGTTACCGCATTTATGGGTGCTAATGTTACCGCATTTATGGTGCTGATGTTATGTTACCGTATTTATGGGTGCTGATGTTACCGCATTTATGGGTGCTGATGTTACCGTATTCATGGGTGCTGATGTTATGTTACCGTATTTATGGGTGCTAATGTTACCGCATTTATGGTGCTGATGTTATGTTACCGTATTTATGGGTGCTGATGTTACCGCATTTATGGGTGCTGATGTTACCGTATTTATGGGTGCTGATGTTATGTTACCGTATTTATGGGTGCTGATGTTATTGCATTTATGGGTGCTGATGTTATGTTACCGTATTTATGGGTGCTGATGTTACCGCATTTATGGGTGCTGATGTTATTGCATTTATGGGTGCTGATGTTATGTTACCGTATTTATGGGTGCTGATGTTACCGCATTTATGGGTGCTGATGTTATGTTACCGTATTTATGGGTGCTGATGTTACCGCATTTATGGGTGCTGATGTTATGTTACCGCATTTATGGGTGCTGATGTTACCGTATTTATGGGTGCTGATGTTATTGCATTTATGGGTGCTGATGTTACCGTATTTATGGGTGCTGATGTTACTGCATTTATGGGGGCTGATGTTATGTTACCGTATTTATGGGTGCTGATGTTATGTTACCGTATTTATGGGTGCTGATGTTACCGCATTTATGGGTGCTGATGTTATGTTACTGTATTTATGGGTGCTGATGTTACCGTATTTATGGGTGCTGATGTTACTGCATTTATGGGTGCTGATGTTATGTTACCGTATTTATGGGTGCTGATGTTACCGCATTTATGGGTGCTGATGTTATGTTACCGTATTTATGGGTGCTGATGTTACCGCATTTATGGGTGCTGATGTTATGTTACCGCATTTATGGGTGCTGATGTTACCGTATTTATGGGTGCTGATGTTATTGCATTTATGGAGGCTGATGTTATGTTACCGTATTTATGGGTGCTGATGTTACCGCATTTATGGGTGCTGATGTTATGTTACTGTATTTATGGGTGCTGATGTTATGTTACCGTATTCATGGGTGCTGATGTTATGTTACCGTATTTATGGGTGCTGATGTTACTGCATTTATGGGTGCTGATGTTACTGCATTTATGGGTGCTGATGTTACCGCATTTATGGGTGCTGATGGTACCGCATTTATGGGTGCTGATGTTACCGCATTTATGGGTGCTGATGGTACCGCATTTATGGGTGCTGATGTTACTGCATTTATGGGTGCTGATGTTACCGCATTTATGGGTGCTGATGGTACCGCATTTATGGGTGCTGATGTTATCGCATTTATGGGTGCTGATGTTACCGCATTTATGGGTGCTGATGGTACCGCATTTATGGGTGCTGATGTTACCGTATTTATGGGTGCTGATGTTATGTTACCGCATTTATGGGTGCTGATGTTACCGCATTTATGGGTGCTGATGTTACCGTATTTATGGGTGCTGATGTTATGTTACCGTATTTATGGGTGCTGATGTTATTGCATTTTTGGGTGCTGATGTTATTGCATTTATGGGTGCTGATGTTACCTTATTTATGGGTGCTGATGTTACCGCATTTATGGTGCTGATGTTACTGCATTTATGCGTGCTGATGTTACCACATTTATGGGTGCTGATGTTACTGCATTATTGGGTGCTGGTGAGGCAGCATTTATGGGTGGAGCCAGGGGGGTGAGACAAAATGAGGTTTCGCCTAGGGTGTCAAAAATCCTCTGTCCTTGTCACACTGCGTCCCTCTCTGTCCTCATCACACTGCGTCCCTCTCTGTCTGTCCCCAGTGACTCTCAATTCAGTGTTAGTGTGTGTCATTGTTTTTGTTTGAGTTACTGTGTGCACCAATGTATTTTAATGAGTGTCAGTGTGCCAGTGGGTTGGCATCATCGGTTATTTTTGTATCAGTGTGTGCTCGCGGGCCATTGTGTGTGTGCCAGTTAGCATGTGTATTTGAGTGTATGGGTCATTGTCAGTGAAAGTGTATGTCTTTGAGTAAATTAATTATATATGTATGTATGTATTTATGTGTATGTGTGTGTATGTATATGTGTGTTCTTCTTTAAAATTACTAAAGAAAAAATTGGAGAGCCCGGCGACAAAATTGGAGAGCACCAGGCCTGACAGCCCACTTCTATCAATCTTCAGGTGTATCGCAAAACCATGAAACCTTTCTTGATGAAGAAGAAGGAAAGTGGAGCTGAAGGACGGAAGAGGCGAAAGTTGGAGGCGGAGGAAGCCAAAAAGTCAAGCAAGTTCTTCATGACCTTCTTTGAAAAGCCTGGAACAAGTTGTTCAACACCTTCCATGGAGTCCCCTGCACCTGCTACAGGTTTATTAGAATCTGAAGCTGGATCAAGCACAAATGCATCACAAGCCGAGGAGGAAGTCAAGTCAGATAAATCTGATTATGAAGAGATCAGAAGTGAGGAGGCCAGAGAGAACTTGAACATGACAGGAATGGAAGACGATGGTGGCGGCGATGCTGTGTTTATTGATGAGACTAAACCTGACGATGCTGAACCTGGTGAAATGGATGGTGTTGAAGAGCCTCAAACTGTCTTACCAGAAGTTATTAAACAGCATGACATTGGACTTCTGAAGTTCGACAAGGAATCTGGAAAAGCAATTCTGTCTGACGCATTGAGAACAAACATAATAAAGCTGGGTTCAAAGTATTTCCAGAACAGTGAGGGGCCTTTCCTTCCAACAAATAACCGCTCAATGAACAAAACTTGGTTCAAGAGGAAATTGGGAAATGGTCGTGGTGAGGAAGTGTCTCGCTCTTGGCTGGTCTATTCCCCTTTTAAAAAGTCTGCATTTTGTATCTGTTGTCTTCTCTATTCTCGGTCAGACCATCAATCCTCATTGGAGCAGGAAAGTGGATTCCTCCAATGGAAAGCACCTGAAAGGATTAGTGTTCATGAAAATGCTAAGAATCATCGGGAGTGCTTTACACAGTGGAAAGAAATGGAAAGAAACTTAGCTGAAAACAGAGGAGTTATTGACGTGGAACTTCAGTCACAGATTGAGAAGGAAAAGCAGAAGTGGCGTGATATCTTGAGGAGAATCCTTCATTGCATAAAATTCCTTGCGACTCAGAACCTGGCTTTGCGAGGACATAGGGAGTCACTTCAGCTGGATGATGACTCCAATGTGGGAAATTTCCTTGGCTTACTGAAACTACTGGCCATCTTTGACCCTGTCATGAAAGAACACCTCAGTCATGTGGAAAGTCATCCTGGATCCACGTCTTATCTTTCACCAGGTGTTCAGAATGAATTCATTCACATGATGGCATCTACTGTTCGCCAGAGTTTACTGAGAAGCATTCGTAAGGCCAAGTACTATGGTCTCATGTTTGACTCAACTCCTGATCAGGCACATCGTGAGCAGATGTCAGAAGTAGTGAGGTACATAGAAGTGGATTTTGAGAGGAAAACTGTCCGTGTTAGAGAGTCCTTTCTTGGATTCATACAGGTAAGCCAGAAGGATGCTGAGAGCTTGGTTGAAGACATCTTGAAACAGCTAGAGAAGGACGGAATGGAGCTACAAGATTGTCGGTCACAGTGCTATGACAACGCTGCTGTGATGGCTGGACACAAAAGTGGTGTTCATCAAAGAATAAGTGAGAAAAACAACCTGGCAGTGTTTGTGAATTGCAACAATCACTCTCTCAACTTGGTGGGTGTACATGCAGCCAAGCAGGATACAATGATGGTCACGTTTTTTGGCACCATCGAAGCTCTGTATGTGTTCTTCTCTCGCTCAACACAGCGCTGGGAAAAACTCAAAAACGCTGTGCCTGTGGTTCTTAAGTCAGAGTCCGAAACAAGGTGGAGTGCAAGGACAGAAGCAGTGAAGCCCATCAACAACTACTTTGAGGAGATAGTTCAAGTTCTCCAGGATATGACAGACAATGAAAATGAGACCAGTGAGACAAGAAGTGATGCAAGACAGCTGTATAACCGCATGTTGAGTTACGATTTTCTGACTTTGCTGGGATTTTGGAACAAAGTGCTCATTTGCATTGACCGTGTTCAAAAGAGGCTGCAGGATCCTAGCATGAACTTCCATGATGCTGCCCTGGATTTGAAAGCCCTCCGAGATCATTTTGATGATGACAGAGAAGTGTTAGTCAGTGAGTCGCTCGAAGAAGGATTCAGTCTCTGCCAAGACTGGAATATTGAAATTGAAAGACGTCAGCGACGAAAGAAACGAATGCCTGGTGAGAACTCAAGAGATGCTGGGTTATCAGCCAAGGAGGAGATGGAAAGAGTCATGAAGGGAACACTCGACCGTCTTCACAGAGAAATGGATGAAAGGTTCACCCGTTTGCATGACACTGACGCCAAGTTTGGGTTCCTTCTCGATGTCGAGGGACTGTGTTACCGCGCCTACAATAACGACCTAAAAAATAAGTGTGAACATTTGGGCGAATTCTACAGCTCTGATGTTGATGGACAGCAGCTATATGAAGAAATTTTGGATTGCAGAATGTTGCTATTAAGTCGGGCCAACATGAAAATATCAAGACCTAAAGAGCTTCTCGAATTTATTGTTCAGTATGGAGATGAGAGTGTCTTCCCCAATCTTCGCATTGCTATTCAGATAATGCTAACTATTGCAGTTTCCATCGCCAGCTGTGAGAGATCGTTTAGCAAATTAAAACTAATACTTTCGTATTTGAGAGCCTCCATGGGTCAAGAAAGACTCTGTGATCTTGCTCTGCTCAGTGTAGAAAGAGAAGAAACTGAAAAAACTGACTTTGAGCACATCATAGACCAGTTTGCATCAGTGAAAGCGAGGAAGGTGCAATTGTAATTTTTATGTACTGCCAATCCATAATTTGTTAATTGGAAGATTAAAGAGTTTGACTTGTAGTTTTGTTAGCTGTTTTTTTTTGTTAAGGTTATCTGAAAGATGGGTTTCAAATGTTTTGACAGGGGCGCAGTTTCAGTTCTTGCCATAGGCGCCATTTTCACTAGATACGCCTCTGCATATTCTCATCCTTGCAGCTTCCCTTTAAATTCCATGGTTTGTGTCAGCCAGACATCGGCTATCTCAAGTTCTCAGCTATAAGAGTGTACAGAGGTTGGATACCAACATTCCATCCTGGAGTGACTTCAAAGAGTTTGGAGGAGTGCAGCCATCGGGAGGTACACGGATATCAACCGATTCCACCCACAGAGCACTCCAGAGTACAGAGCGCGTGAAGAGGACCGAGCTCTGCAGATAAGAACGACTGCCGTGGTGATTCCATCAGCACCTCCGTATGATGGTGTCACTGCCAGCAATCACACAACCTCTGGGTGATGCTTGAACATTGACACGGACTCTTAAGTGCCCATATCTGGCCTCAAATATTTGTACAATCCAGAAGACTGTTACTATTGTGGAGAACAAACTTTAAAAGCTGAAATCACGTGTCTTCTTCCTGGAATCTCGGTGAGCTTTGTGTATTTCTTCCAGATCTGAGCAGTAATCCAGTGTGAGACTTCCTGTAATAAAGACCGCTCACTGCTGCTCTCTCTCCTTGTGCAGGGGACTGGTCTCGTCTCCGCCCCCTTCCTGCAGTTTTCTGCAGGCAGCCTGTGATGGGTGGAGCCTGCTGGCCCCCTTCCACAGCTCTGCTCTCTGTACAGACTATGTACAGCACAGTGATGGGTTTTCAAAGGCATTTGGTGCATGCAAAGCAGATGATATCCTTTGTGGCTCTTGAGGAATAGATTTAAATATAAAAAAAATAATAGTTAATAATAGTATAAAAAAATAATAGTTTTTGTGCTTGTGCTGTTCTTGTGCTGTGTTCATGAAGGTCTGAGACAGATTAGCCCCTGCCACCGCCTCCGATTTTGTGGCTTTCTACACAGTTACAATCAGGGGTCAAGTCCTGGGGAAAAAAGTGTGGGAACTCCCACCCAAGAGATCCTCTCGCCCACCAAAAAAATAAATAAATGATACGATCATATGTACGAACGCTTCAAAAGTGGTATTTTTCATCCAATTTTCGTATTGTGTGTATGAAGCTTAACTGTTAGTACATAAAAAAAATAAACAATCCTCAATAAACATAAATACGGTAATTCTCTGAATAATCAGCATTCATTCAATTGTGCTTCCATGCAAATGTGATCATCATGTTCTGATCTTTATTGGGGAATGTTATTTTGTATATAGAGTGTTTATGTGGTGAGTTTACACTTTTCATTGAACAGAGTTTGGATAACACAGGGTTAAACGGAAAGGTCATAAATGAACTGCACATTATGTGGACAGAATGATTGGGGAGATAGTGATGTGTTCCTGCTTAGGAGATGTATGTTGGCTCGGGGGGGCTGCAAACTCTGCAGGGCTCCAACACACACTCGCTGCTATTCCAACCCTTCACATATTTCCACATAAACTTCCCTCCTGGCATTAAACTTTGCCAGGTATTGTGCTCAGCTTACCACCCCAAACTGATGTTCCTCCCTCAGCTCACCTCTCTCCCTGCATGTCCTGTGAGCAGAATAGCTGTGCTCCTCCTCTGGGTTCTCTCATCATATGGGACACTGCTATGGGGGGGTAGAGGAGACACTACAGGGGGGTGATGTTAAGGGGGCAGAGGATACTGTTTTGGTGGGGGGGGGGTCAGGGGCGGACTGACTATTTGGCCACTCGGGCACTTCCCGAGGGCCCCGGGCCCCATCAGGGTTGCCAGCCTCAGTAAAAACAGGGACAGTATGTAAAAATCTGTGTTTTTTTTACATCTGTTTCTGAAATGTCCCTTAACGACATCCTTTTGGTCTTAAAATCCTGAGTTTATAGCTGCCCCACCTCTCCAGTACCTTCTCAGCCAATAGAAACATGTCTGTGTATACTGTGTGTACATGTATGTGTATACTGTGTGTGTGTGTATACTGTGTGGCCCCATAATCTCTGATTGCCTGGGGGCCCCATAATCTCCTCTTGCCCGGGGGCCCCATGAGTTGTCAGTCCGCCCCTGGGGGGGGTACAGGACACTACAGTTGGGGGGCAATGTGAAGGGGAGCCAAAGACACTGTTTTGGGGGTTACAGGACACTATAGTAGGGGGAGTGATGTGAAGGGGGGGCAGAGGACACTGTTTTGGTGGGGGTACAGGACAAAACAGTGGGGGGGGGTGATGTGAGGGGGGCAGAGGATACTGTTTTGATGAGGGGTACAGGACACAACAGTGGGGGGTCATGTGAAGGGGGCAGAGGATACTGTTTTGGGGGTACAGGACAATACAAGGCGGTGATGTAAAGGAGGCAGGGGACACTGTTTTGGGGGGGGGGTACAGGACACTACAGAGGGGAGTGATGTGAAGGGGGCAGGTGACACTGTTTTAGGGGTTACAAGACACTACAGTGGGGGGATGGATGTGAAAGGGGGCATAGGACACTACAGGGGGTGACGTTTTGGTGGGGGATACAGGACACTTCAGTAGGGGGAGTGATGTAGAGGGTGGCAGAGGATACTGTTTTGGTGGGGGGTACAGGACACTACAGGGGGGGGTGATGTAAAGGGGGGCAGAGGACATTGTTTTGGGTGGTGCAGGACACTACAGGGGGGTGAGAACACTGTTTTGGGGGGTACAGGACACTACAGGGGGGTGATGTGAAGGGGGCAGAGAACACTGTTTTGGGGGGGGGGGGGTTACAGGACACTACAGTGGGGGGGTGATGTAAAGGGGGCAGAGAATACTGTTTTGGTGGGGGGGGGTACAGGACACTACAGTGGGGGGGGGGGTGATGTGAAGGGGGGCAGAGGACACTGTTTTGAAAAGGGAGGACACTACTGTGGGGGGAGGGGGCAGAGAACACTGCAGTGGGGGGTGGTGATGTGAAGGGGGAACACTGCATTGGGGATACAGGACGCTACTTTTGGGGGGAGGGGGGCCGAGAACACCGCTATGGGGGGCAGAGGACACTGATGTGAAGGGGGAGGACACTGAGGGGTGGACACTGTGGGGGGAGGGTGCAGAGAACACTGCAGTGGGGGTCGTGATGTGAAGGGAGGAACACTGCATTAAGGATACAGGACGCTACTTTGGGGGGAGGGGGGCCGGGACACTGTTTTGGGAGGGGGACACTACTGTGGAGGGAGGGGGCAGAGGACACAACAGGGAGGGGGGGGCAGGGGCGGGGGGGGGGGGGTGATGTGAAGGGGGCAACACTGCATTGGGGATACAGGACACTACTGTGGGGGTGGGGGGCAGAGAACACTGCAGTGGGGGGAGGGAGGTTGGGGTGATTTGAAGGGGGCAGAGGGCACTGTGTTGGGGGGAGCACAGAACACTATGTCTACGTCTTTTTATTGGGAGTTTGATCGTTTTTTTTAAGGGTGCAGCCTAGTTCCCCCCCTCCAGGGGATCTTTGCTTTCCTCCATGTTGTTCAGGTAGATCTTAACCCCTAAAAGGTTGCCTACCCCTGGCTTATGCTGAACCTGTGAATAAATACTGAAAAAAAAGTGAATAAAGTCAACCTACAACAAAGTCAATTCCTACAACTTTTCCCAACAGCTAATATATGTCGCCTAATTGAGAACACGCCATAATATCATTGTGCTCTTCTGCTTTGATTACGACGACCTTTTTCTTCGCTGATTTTTGTTTCCGATCGAGAAAGAGGAGCCCCCTCCCCCCCCCCCCCCCCTCCCCTTCGTCTGCTTCCAGCCTCCATTAGGCTTGAAGTCGTCTTTGCAAGTCATCGCCTCTCAAAATAAACTACAAAGTCAGCCTGGCCTCTCGTCTCTACAGGTGATCCACTCTACAGTACGAGGAGTCACATCTCAGCCCCATCTCATCTTCCAACACCGCCGCTATTCTATTCTACCCGAGACACAACACACGGGACATGCTGGGCGACAAGAACACCATTCTGCCAGATTATACTCCATTCTGTTCAAAGGTCTGAATCAAGAACTGGAGAGCTCTTCATATAACCTGTTCTCAAAATGTCCAAATTCGGGAAATTTCAAAATAAAGTAAAAAAAGAAAAAAAAATATTGGTAATAGTCAGGATTCAAGAGATGGTCAGAGACTGCAGACAGGTTACAAGAGATGGTCAGAGACTGCAGACAGGATACAAGAGATGGTCAGAGACTGCACACATGATATAAGAGATAGTCGGAGACTACAGACATGATATAAGACATGGTCAGAGACTGCGAACATGACACAAGAAATGGTCAGAGACTGCAGACATGATACTAGAGATGGTCAGAGACTGCAGACATGATACAAGAGACGGTCAGAGACTGTAGACCTGATCAAAGACTGCATGCATGATACAAGAGATGGTCGGAGACTACAGACATGATAAAAGACATGGTCAGAGATTGCAGACATGATATAGGAGATGGTCAGTGACTGCGGACATGACACAAAAGGGATGCTCAGAGACTGCAGACATGATATAAGAGATGGTCAGAGACTGCTGACAAAATACAAGAGATGATCAGAGACTGCAGACATTATACAAGAGATGGTCAGAGACTGCAGACATTATACAAGAGATGGTCAGAGACTGCAGACATGATATAAGAGGTGGTCAGAGACTGCAAACATGATATAAGAGATGGTCAGAGACTGCGGACATGACACAAAAGGGATGGTCAGAGACTGCAGACATGATATAAGAGATGGTTAGAGAGTAAAGACATGATACAAGAGATGCTCAGAGATTGCAGACATAATACAGGAGATGGTCAGTGACTGCGGACATGACACAAAAGGGATGGTCAGAGACTGCAGACAAAATACAAGAGATGATCAGAGATTGCTGACAAAATACAAGAGATGATCAGAGACTGTACACATTATACAAGAGATGGTCAGAGACTGCTGACAAAATACAAGAGATGATCAGAGACTGTACACATTATACAAGAGATGATCAGAGACTGCGGACATGATCTAAGATATGGTCAGTGACTGCAGTCAAGATACAGGAGATGGTCAGAGACTGCTGACAAAATACAGGAGATGATCAGAGACTGTAGATATATGACTTGAGGCTGCTAGAAATCCCTGCTACTACTAAAAAGGCAACGTATTTCAATGAGCCTAGCTCATGCCAACGCTTTGCATTGCAGTGTGCTTCAAAAAGTACAGAAGCATGTCATTTTTATTTTTGACCACATGCATAAAAAATAAAATAAAAAAATAAAATAAATGAAAGTTAAAAAAGAAAAAAATTAGGGCAAGTTTATTACTTCAGACTTTGAGGGGGCCAGTGTGAGTAAAATATGCCCTGGAATCAATGGGAGTAAACAGTGTCCCATCATTGGTATTAGTGGGAGGAATAGTGTCCCACCATTGGTGTCAGTGGGAGGAATAGTGTCCCATCATTGGTATCAGTAGGAGGAATAGTGCCCCATCATTGGTGTCAGTGGGAGGAAATTCCCCTATCACTGGTCGGCCGATCTTTCCTTCCCTCCCAGCATTCAGAACTTTTTAACCACTTCCCTACCCGCCCATGTACATATGACGCCCACAAGGTGGATCTCCCATCCTGGGTGGGCGTCATATGGCGTCCTCTCATTCCCGGCCGCCTGGGGGGCGTGCGCGCTCACGCGGCGTCACTCGGGACCCGGTGCGAGTGCACGGTGGCCGCGATGTCCGCCGGGCACCCGCAATTGCCCGATAAAACAACGGGACCGTGCGGGACCGTGGAGCTGTGTGTGTAAACACCACGTCCTGTCAGCAGAGAGGAGACCGATCATGTGATCCCAGTACGGAGGAACACATGATCGGTCTTCTCCCCTTGAGTCCCCTCCCCCCACAGTTAGAATCACTCCTATAGGGAACACATTAACCCCTGCAGCGCCCCCTAGTGTTAACCCCTTCCCTGCCAGTCACATTTACACAGTAATCAATGCAATTTTATAGCAACGATCGCTGTGTAAATGTGAATGGTTCCAAAAATGTGTCAAAAGTGTCCGAAGTGTCCGCCGCAATGTCGCAGTCACGAAAAAAAAAAAATCGCAGATCGCCGCCATTACTAGTAAAAAAAAAATGCACTAAATCTATCCCCTATTTTGTAGACGCTATAACTTTTTCGCAAACTGATCAATATACGCTTATTGCGATTTTTTTTTACCAAAAATATGTAGAAGAATACGTATCGGCCTAAACTGAGTAAAAAAATAGTTTTTAAAAAAAAAAAATGGGATATTTATTATAGCAAAAAGTAAAAAATATTGTGTTTTTTTTTTCAAAATTGTCGCTCTTCTTTTGTTTATAGCGCAAAAAATAAAAAACCGCAGAGGTGATCAAATACCACCAAAAGAAAGCTCTATTTGTGGGAAAAAAAAGGACGTCAATTTTGTTTGGGTGTAACGTTGCACGACCGCGCAATTGTTAGTTAAAGCGACCATGTGTGGGCAAGTCCGTTCATTTCAAAAGTCCGGGCGTGTGTGGGTAAGTCCACGCGTTCGGAAAGTCCGGTGGACCTCCGCTGGAAAGTCCGAGCGTGTATATGCCGCATTAACATTCCCTTGGCTATACATATTACTAGTTGTACAGATTGTATATGAAGAATGAGGATTTATAGGTATGAGAAATCCTCAGAGAGGAGAAAAAACATCAACACTCTGTGAATTACATTGTTATAATTACGCCCCAAGGGGTTTCATTTTGCAAACATAACACTGTATGGAAACGCTTCGCTTTTGTTCTTATTTTATTATATTATTGATAGTATTATAATTACCCTTTATTCATAGAGGAGCGTCAGCACTATGACATTCCCAAGACGGTCTGTGATGTGCTAATTGAAGAGAACCTGTCATCAGACAATTCATTTTTACCGCAATCACCCCATAAGATTATAGGTGAATTTAATGTATTTTATGTGTGTTATTTACCTGTAAAATCCTCCCTTTTGCAGACAGCCAAAATCCCCGACACCGCCGCTGGGCGTCCCCATCATGGATGTCGTGTTATAAAGGTAAGATCAGCGACCTGGCTGGGGTCTCTGGATGGCAAGACCGGCTGAACAGAGTAGGAAGTCCTCCATTCATATGTACTCAGCTACTTGCTAAGCAGCTAAGGGATCTCATCTCTCGTCATATATTAAAGTATTCAAAGCCACTAATTAAAATGTAAAATAGTGCGCTCTAATCCAATTATGGATGTAATACAGTAAAACCCTGGTCTGAGAGCGTTTTGCAAGACGAGCAAAAATTTTTAATAAATTTTGACTTGATATACAAGTAGCGTCATGTCAGAACTGAGTATAAAAGAGAAGAGAGGCGCCTCTAAGTGTAGCAATATGGTTACATTTAACCACTTGCCGACCAGCCGGCGCCATACTGCAGCAGGTCGGCACAATCCCGCAAACCATGGTAGCTATACGTCGGTCCCTTTAAGCGGGATAGCAGGCGCGCCCCACCGGACACGCGTGTGCCCGCTGCACAGCAGGGATGCCGATGCTCATGCCGACCACAAGCGATCGCAGGAACGAGAGGAAGAACAGGGACATGTGTGTGTGTGTGTGTGTGTGTGTAAACACACACATCCCAGTTCTGTGAGGAGAGAGAGATTGTGAGTTCCTTCAAGCTGGGAACAACAATCTCTTATCTCCTATAGTCACTCCCATCCTCCACAGTAAGGCCCCTTTCACACTGGGGCGGGAGCCGCGGCGACGGTAAAGCAGCGCTATATTTTTATTTTAAATCTTTTTATTGAGTATAAAAACATACAAACAAATAACAAACATCAGTAAACCTGCCACAGCTTTGGAATAGACCCACGCAGGAGTCAGTGCCAGCCGGCAAAGCAGCGCTATATTTAGCGCTGCTTTACCTTCGCCCTAGCCGCGGTATTCGGCCACTCGCGGTGCGGTTTTACCCCACGCGAGCGGGCAAAAAAAAGGGTTAAAATCCCCCGCAGAGCGCCGCCGTAGCGGCGCTTTGAGGCGGTATTGCGCGGTATTACCGCGGTGTCTTATTCAAATCAATGGGTAGGAGTGGTTTAGGAGCGGTGAATACACCGCTCCAAAGATGCTGCTAGCAGGACTTTTTTTACCGTCCTGCTAGCGCACCGCTCCAGTATGAAAGGCTTTCCCACTGGAGTGAATGGGGCCGTTTTTTTTCAGGCGGTGTACAGGCGCTATTTTTAGCGCTGTACCGCCTGAAAACCGCCACATTGTGAAAGGGGCCTTAGAACACACACTAGGGAACACACATTTAACCCCTTGATCGCCCCTAGTGTTAACCCCTTCCCTGCCAGTGACTTTTACACAGTAATCAATGCATTTTTATAGCACTGATCGCTGTATATCACGCAGAGGTGATCAAATACCACCAAAAGAAAGCTCTATTTGTGGGGGAAAAAGGACGACAATTTTGTTTGGGTATGGTATAAAAATCGCAGATCGCCGCCATTACTAGTAAAAAAGAAAAAATAATAATAAAAATGCCAAAAAACTATCCCCTATTTTGTAGACGCTATAACTTTTGCGCAAACAAATCAATATATATGCTTTTTGCGATTTTATTTTTTTTATTACCAAAAACATTTAGAAGAATACATATCGGCCTAAACTGAGGGGAAAAAAAATGCTTTTTTTAAAAAAAAATTGGGGCTATTTAGTACAGCAAAAAGTTTAAAATATTGTGTGTTTTTTTTCAAAATTGTGCACAAAAAATAAAAAAACGCAGAGATGATCAAATACCACCAAAAGAAAGCTCTACTTGTGGGGGGAAAAGGACGACAATTTTGTTTGGGTATGGCATCACATGACCGCGCAATTGTCAGTTAAAGCGACGCAGTGCTGCATCGCAAAAAATGCCCTGGTCATTCAACAGCCAAATCTTCCGGGGCTGAAGTGGTTAATGAAGGTACAACATTAAGCAAGTCACATGGTTGATGATTAGAAGAGGCACATCTAAGTATGAAGGCATCCGGGGTAAAGATGTTCACACAGACCGTCCTCCTCCCTGCCATCAATGTTATCCTTTCCATGCTGCACTCAATGAGCTCTTCAAGCCTCCCTTTCAGATTGCTCTACTGCAGGGTAGTCTTCCCGGTCATGATTACAGACTGACCTCGGTGAGAGCCAGCGGTGAGGAGGATGGTCTATGTCAGGGATATGCAATTAGTGGACCTCCAGCTGTAGTGGACCTCCCATGTATGCCTCATGGGACTACAAGTCCCATGAGGCATAGCAAGACTCTGATAGCCACAAGCATGACACCCAGAGGCAGAGGCATGATGGGACTTGTAGTTTTGCAACAGCTGGAGGTCCGCTAATTGCATAGCCCTGGTCTATGTGGACAGCTTTCTCCCGGATGTCTGCATACTTAGATGTGTCTCTTTTAATCATCAACCATGTGAGTTTCTAAATGTTGTACCTTCATTAAATGTAAACATATTGCTACACTTAGAGGCGCCTCTCTTCTCTTTTATACTCTGGAGCTCCTGATAGATTTTGCTTCTAATCCCCTTGTGGAGGCTTCCATTTGTGGATGGACATTTTATGGTTACACAACCTGTGTTGGAGATGTTGAATATTTAAAATGGAATTGGATTGCCATGCCCCATCGGATGTGTATATATGTGCATGTATATATATATATATACATGTGTATATATATTTATATATATTTATGGAGATGTATGTGCGGGAGGTGTATATGATTTTAGCTGGTAGTTTGTTTCTGTGAAGGGTTAATTTAGCTAAGGGACTTTTGTCAGTTGGAATATGTAATCCAATTGACAGCTCCTTTTGTGTAGAGGTCGGTTGAAGGTGTGTTGTAGAACTGTCCGGTGTTGTTTACCTAAACTTAATATTCAAAGGAGCAGGGGTAGTCGGTGCGGAGCCGAATTCATTAGCTAATAAAGGCTTTTGTACTCTTTCAGGTTAACCAACTGGTTATTCATCTCAAAGGGTGTTTGATATGCATCAGGACGGATACTCAACCCAGTTGGTTAACCCAGCTATGATTGCGCATACATAAGTCCCCTATTCACGAGAAGATCTCCTGTTTGATTAAGTTGCCTTCAAATGAATTAACTAAAGGGGAGGTGCTATTGATGAGAAATTAAGTTATAAGACATTAACCATTCAGGGAGTTACCCCCGGGAACCAATGAACATTGAGACATTTTTGGCATATGAATAAGTGTAGAGCTGGATGCTTCAGTCCCTCTCTGGATTTCCATACCACCGGAAGTGTAATGTATTCTCTGTATCTCTAAGGCCCCTTTCACACTGGGGCGGTTTTCAGGCGGTACGGCGCTAAAAATAGCGCCTGTATACCGCCTGAAAAAAACGGCCCCATTCACTCCAGTGTGAAAGCCGGGCGGGCTTTCACACTGGAGCGGTGCGCTAGCAGGACCGCAACAAAAGTCCTGCTAGCAGCATCTTTGGAGCGGTGAAGGAGCGGTGTGTTCACCGCTCCTATACCGCTCCTTCCCATTGAAATCAATGGGAAACCGCGGGGATACCGCCCGCAAACCGCCGCTGCAGCGGCGCTTTGCGGAGGTTTTTAACCCTTTTGCGGCCGCTAGCGGGGGTTAAAACCACCCCGCTAGCGGCCGCATACCGCGGGTAAAACGATGGTAAAGCAGCGCTAAATATAGCGCTGCTTTACCGTCGCCGCCCCGCACCGCCCCAGTGTGAAGCCAGCCTAACCTTTCTCTAAGCTTTAATCTTTCTCCTAGGACTTTAATATGTTTTGATAACCTTGTTGATCAGTGTATATCTGTCGTAAACCATGTGGCCTTAAATATCTCCTAAAGCCTAGATAACCCTGTACATGTACCAACACCTAATTTTATGATAAGCTCTAAATAATTCTGACGTTTCTTTCCTGTATTAATAAATGTGATTGTTTATCTTTCTCGCACTGTTATCGTACGTTTATATTCTTATACAGACACACTTTAATCGCGTTATTCACTTTAACCTCTTTGTATCTATAATCGTTTAATTAAGCTAGAAATTCAGCTTTAACAAACCTTGTTATAATCTTTTTATATGGACTATAAACTGAAGGACTTATGAATAAATGGTTGTGGAACGAATCCTCTGAGTTTCCATTATTTCTTATGGGGAAATTCGCTTTGATATACAAGTGCTTTGGATTACAAGCATGTTTCCGGAACGAATTATACTCGCAATCCAAGGTTTTACTGTATATTATATCCTGCCGCAGTCTTTGGTGTGAGAATCATCAATTTATCACGGAGGTCTCCCTGCGATGTTTCCGGCGTGGATAGATTTCACATTTCAGACACTTTGATCATGCGGCGGTGTCTATTCCTCGCCTTGAACGCCCGCCTTGTTTATCCGCACATGTCTGCACAATTTCCAGTTTGTTGTTTAATACGTCTTCCCAAACGTTCCGCGCTCACAAATGACCTCCCTTTATTGCCGCCGCTATTATCGCGGCCCCGGCTACATCAACCGTCTAATCGCAGCTTTATGCTAAACCACAACGATGCTTCCTCCGCCTCGTGTGCAACTTGTTTTTTTTATTGTTCGGGACAGAAGATTTTCTGTGATCGGCAGAAAACGCCGCCGAGGTCAGCTCAGTTCACGGATAAACAGCGGCAATGAGCGGGATCGTGTTTTCTGTAATACGTTAAATAAAAATCCGTTCACGCTGTGTGTGGGGCAATTATTTCTACACATAGAGAATAGAGGAGAGAGAGAGAAACAGTGTGTGTGTGTGGGGGGGGGGGGGTCAATGAGAGAGAGAAAGAAGAAAAGAGGGGGGTAGGAAGAGAACAAAAGAAGAGAGAGAAGAAAGAAAGGGGAAGAGGGAGAGAGATAAACAGTGTGTGTGGGGGGGGGGGGGGTTCAGTAAGAGAAAGATATATACACAATGAGAGAGAGAGAGAGAGACAATGAGAGAGAGAGAGAGATCTGATGAGAGAGAGAGAGAGAGAGAGACAATGAAAGAGAGAGAGAGATACAATGAGAGAGAGAGAGAGAGAGAGAGATACAATGAGAGAGAGACCCACAGCCAGGCCCACAGCCTGGAAATCGAATTAGGACGGCACAGACAGACCTACAAGCCCAGGGAGAGTAGACTGTGCCAACAATGTGACCAGGGGGTCCTGGAGGATGAGGACAACTTCCTGCTACATTGCCCCAAGTACTCATCAGTGAGGGACACTCACTTCCAGAGACTCTCAACTCTCATACCGGACTTCACTTCTATAGAAGAGAAGAGGAAACTCCAATTTCTACTGGGAGAAGAGAAGCCAACGGTGAAGATAGCTGCCCAGTATGTGACAGCATGTCACCGACTGACAGGGACATGAAAGACTGAGGACTTAAAAATCCTTTACAGAGACCTATGTCCATTCCCTGTTATATTACCCATTACCCTTCCCCCTTTTTTCCTATACAAACTCAACTGCTTTGGCAATGCTAACATGTATTTGGTCCTGCCAATAAAGCTAATTTGAATTGAATTGAATTGAATTGAATTGAGAGAGAGAGATACAATGAGAGAGAGAGAGAGAGATACATTGAGAGAGAGAGAGAGAGAGAGAGAGAGAGATTGAGAGAGAGAGAGAGAGAGAGAGAGAGAGAGAGAGAGAGAGAGAGAGAGAGAGAGAGAGAGAGAGATACATAGAGAGAGAGAGAGAGAGAGAGAGAGAGAGAGAGAGAGAGAGAGAGAGAGATACATTGAGAGAGAGAGAGAGAGAGAGAGAGAGAGAGAGAGAGAGAGAGAGAGAGAGAGAGAGAGAGATACAATGAGAGAGAGAGAGAGAGATACATTGAGAGAGAGAGAGAGAGAGAGAGAGAGAGAGAGAGAGAGAGATACACTGAGAGAGAGAGAGAGAGAGAGAGAGAGAGAGATACATTGAGAGAGAGAGAGAGAGAGAGAGAGAGAGAGAGAATGAGAGAGAGATACAATGAGAGAGAGAGAGAGAGAGAGAGAGAGAGAGAGATACATTGAGAGAGAGAGAGAGAGACATTGAGAGAGAGAGAGAGAGAGAGAGAGAGAGAGAATGAGAGAGAGATACAGTGAGAGAGAGAGAGAGAACGAGAGAGCGATACAATGAGAGAGAGAGAGAGAGAGAGAGAGAGATACATTGAGAGAGAGAGATACATTGAGAGAGAGAATGAGAGAGAGATACAATGAGAGAGAGATACAATGAGAGAGAGAGAGAGAGATACAGTGAGAGAGATAGATACAGTGAGAGAGAGAGGGAGAAGGAAAGAGGGTGAGTGAAACAATGAGAGAGAGAGGAAGAAAACAAAAGAAGAGAGAAGAAAGAAAGGGGAAGAGGGAGAGAGAGAAGGAGCAAGAGACAGGGACAATGAGAGAAAATAAAGTTGGGAGAGGAAAAGGAGAGAGAGAGAATGAGACAATGAGTAAATGAGAGAAAAGAAAAAAGTAAGAAAAAAGAAAAAAAAAAGAACAAGGGAGAAAGAGAAAAGAAGACAGGGAGAGATGGAAAGAAAAAGGGAGAGAAATGAAAATAAATAATCGATGAAAGAAAGCATGAGAAAAGAAGATAAAAAGAAAGAGGGAGAAAGAGAGAGAGAAAATGTCAGTGAAGAAAGGAAAAAAGGGGGAGAGAGAAGGAGAGAAGAGAGGCATAGGGAAAAAAGGAAGAGGCTGAAAGAAAGGGGGGAGACAGAGAGGGAGGACAATGAGAGAGAAGGAAGAAAGAGGGAGAGGAAGAGAAGGAGCAAGAGAGAGAATGAATAAATGAGAGAACTGAGAAAAAAGAAAAAAGAGAGAACCAGGGAGAGAAGAGAGGGAGAGAAAGAAATAAAGGGAGAGAGAAGAAAGAGAGAAAGAAAGATAGGAGGGAATAAACAAGAGAGACACAACAAGAGAGAAAGAAAGAGGGAGAGGAAAAGAAGGAGATAGAGGGAATAAGACAATGAAAGAAAAGAAAAAAAAAGAAAAGAACAATAGACAGAGAGAAGATGGAGAGAAGAAGAAAGGAAGAGGCTGAAAGACAGAGGGAGAGAATGAGAGATCGAGAAAGAAAAAGAGAGAGAGCGAAAGAGAGAGAGAGAGAAAAAGAGAGAAGAAAGGAAGAGGGAGAGGAAAATAAGGAGAGAGAGAGATAATGAGAGAAATGAAAATAATAAATAAAAAAGACCAAGAGAGAGAGAAGATGGAGAGAAGAGAGGGAGAGAGAAGAAATTAATAAACTGAGAGAAAGAGGAAGAGAAGGAGAGAGGGAGAAAGAGAGAGAAAGAGAGCGAAAAAGAAAGGGAGAGAGAGAGAGAAAAAAAAGAAAGAGAGCGAAAGAAAGAGGAAGAAAAGGAGAGAGAGAATGAGACAATGATAGAAACGAAAGAACAAGGGAGAGAAAGAAGAAGGAAAGAAGAGAGGGAGAGAGAAGAAAGAAAGGAAGGGAGAGGGAGAGACAGAATCAATGAGAGATTACAAATAATGAGGTAGAGAAAGAGAGAAAGAAACAGAGAAAAGAAAAAAAAAGAAAAGATCAAGGGAGAGAAGAGTGGGAGAGAGAAATAAAGGGAGAGAGAGAAGAAAGGAAGAGAGAAAGAAAGATAACGAAAGAGAGAGAAGAAAGAAAAATAATAAGGCTAGAAAGATTAGTAGAGAGAGAGGGAACAAGAGATAACGAAAGAAAAAGAAAGAAAAAAAGAGAGATAGATAGATATGAAATAAAGAGAGAACACTTTCAGTTGGTTGTTAGACTGTGTATCAGGTCTGCAGGTGGCAAATACACCACAACCTCCAACTTAAAGTGGATGTAAACCCAATGTCATCATTTCTAAACTACTGCCATAGGGGTTATCTAGAAGGATATACACGCCTCCTGCATGTATCTTTACCTGTCAAATGTCTCCCCTGTCTGTTATGAGACCCGAAAAACTGCAGATTCTGTGGGTGGGTCTGTTGTCTGGAGCTCGGTGGGTGGAGTCGTGATGTCAGTAGACTCCCCGCCCACCTCTACACTCCCCTTGTCAATATGCATTTTCTCCTGTGTATTTCTTACACTGAACTTCTGCTATGATCTCTAACATCCAGTGAAAAGACAGGAAAGTAACCACATGACTTCAGCATGCCCAATTATGCTGAGGTGTGGAAAATCCAATCCTGGCAGAGCAGCAGAAGAAAGGAGTGGGAGGGAATGAAAAAATAATGCATGTCTCTTAGGCTAGTGCACGAGATATGTAAATCACCTGTCACTCACAGCAAGGGGGAGGATTTGACAAAGTTTTTCTCTATTTGTCAAGATTTATCTCACTGAACAATAAAAGAGGATTGCTCAGAGCTGGATTAACTCTTTGTGGCAAGACTGGGCTCAAATGATAGGAAATCTTATACTCTACATTATGACATAAAAAAAAAAAAAAAATTCTGGTTTACATCCACTTTAAGGACTGCACATAGCAGGCTGACAACGCTTCTGCGGCTTAGTGTTGGGGCTTAGTGTTGTCACACTTAAACAGGTAGTGCTTTTATTGGTAGGATCTCAAAGTAAGAACATTTCCAACAGATCCCACAAAAAACTATTTGTTCAAGAAAACTGTATAAAGACGTACAAGATTATTATTATTATTATACAGGATTCATATAGCACCAACATACCAAACCTACTGGGGGAGAGAGAGACATATACCTACATACACTCGCACATATACATATACCTACATACACGCACACATATACATATACCTACATATACATATATCTACATACAATTGCACATATACCTACATACACACGCACATATACATATACCTACATACACTCGCACATATACATATACCTACATATACCTACATATACATATACCTACATACACTCGCACATATACATATACCTACATATACATATACCTACATACAATTGCACATATACCTACATACACGCGCACATATACATATACCTACATATACTCGCACATATACATATACCTACATACACTCGCACATATACATATACCTACATACACTCGCACATATACATATACCTACATACACGCGCACATATACATATACCTACATACACTCGCACATATACCTACATATACCTACATACACGCGCACATATACCTACATATACCTACATACACTCGCACATATACCTACATATACCTACATACACGCGCACATATACCTACATACACTCACACATATACATATACCTACATACACTCGCACATATACATATACCTACATACACTCGCACATATACATATACCTACATACACTCACACATATACATATACCTACATACACTCGCACATATACATACATACATACACTCGCACATATACCTACATACACTCGCACATATACATATACCTACATATACTTACATATACATATACCTACATACACTCGCACATATACATATACCTACATACACTCGCACATATACATATACCTACATAGACGCGCACATATACATATACCTACATATACATATATACACTCGCACATATACATATACCTACATACACTCGCACATATACATATACCTACATACACTCGCACATATACATATACCTACATACACTCGCACGTATACATATACCTACATACACGCGCACATATACATATACCTACATACACTCGCACATATACCTACATATACCTACATACACGCGCACATATACCTACATATACCTACATACACTCGCACATATACCTACATATACCTACATACACGCGCACATATACCTACATACACTCACACATATACATATACCTACATACACTCGCACATATACATATACCTACATACACTCGCACATATACATATACCTACATACACTCGCACATATACATACATACACTCGCACATATACCTACATACACTCGCACATATACATATACCTACATACACTCACACATATACATATACCTACATACACTCGCACATATACATATACCTACATACACTCGCACATATACCTACATACACTCGCACATATACCTACATACACTCGCACATATACCTACATACACGCGCACATATACCTACATACACTCACACATATACATATACCTACATACACTCGCACATATACATATACCTACATACACTCGCACATATACATATACCTACATACACTCGCACATATACATACATACACTCGCACATATACCTACATACACTCGCACATATACATATACCTACATACACTCACACATATACATATACCTACATACACTCGCACATATACATATACCTACATACACTCGCACATATACCTACATACACTCGCACATATACCTACATACACTCGCACATATACCTACATACACGCGCACATATACCTATACCTACATACACGCGCACATATACATATACCTACATACACGCGCACATATACATATACCTACATACACTCTCACATATACCTATATACACGCGCACATATACATATACCTACATACACTCGCACATATACATATACCTACATACACTCACACATATACATATACCTACATACACTCACACATATACATATACCTAGATAAATACAAATTACCCACATTTTTCCTTAGTTGTTAGTGATCTACCAGAACAATGTTTCACTCTCTCCCAGTGTGTGGGGTCATGCGATTATAACCAATAGGTGTGATTCTTGGAGCATGTATCTGAAGACAGATTTGTGTTGGAAGCCAAGCTGGCACCTATATGAGGGCAATGGAGAGAAGCGGAGCGGAGAGGCCAGGAATGCGGTGAATGTGATAAGTAAACATTCAGAGGTCCTCCACTCCTCTCCATCACAGATATACATTGTCTGCGTACAGATCAGTCCTGAAATTCAAGTTCAAATTATGCAGACTAGAAAATCTGCTGGGTGCTGACCGCCTGAAAAACTCAACAAACAAAAATTGGATTGTGTTTATTGGCTCTCTATACCATTAAATGAGAATTACTCTCAGGAAAAACATCAAGGTCACCAATACTGACCTCCCACTGACAATGCTATATATATGTATATACCTGGCAAGGACACAGAAAATCTGACAGAGGATCTAACCCTACTCTACGGTTAGAGTTGGGCTTTAAATGTGGATCTTACTATCTACCCGGAGTTCCACTTTAGACACAGGATTTCTGATAAATCACCATCTTTAATCGTTTCAAGAGCCCCCGCTGACAGAGAACATAAAATGTTAATCTACATTAGATGGAGCTGTGCCAGGCCTGGAGTCCAGCTGGATGGGGCCCATCGGACTGACAACAGATAAATCCATTCACACGCGTTTTACTACCGACCTCTGTGACCTGATACAACCCAACCAACACTCCACAAATACAAGTCCACAAACTACATACAACATGGAGACAGGGCAACTCGTGTGATATAACGGTGTTATCATTATAGCTACAATAAGGACAGCAGTGATGTCATTCCTAATAGATACAACATGGAGAATGATGGTGTCATTCCTAATAGATACCACATGGAGGGTGATGATGTCATTCCTAATAGATACAACATGGAGGGTGATGATGTCATTCCTAATAGATACAACAAGGAGAGTCATGATGTCATTCCTAATAGATACAACATGGAGGGTGATGATGTCATTCCTAATAGATACAACATGGAGGGTGATGATGTCATTCCTAATAGATACAACATGGAGAATGATTATGTCATTCCTAATAGATACAAGAAGGAGAGTCACTATGTCATTCCTAATAGATACAACAAGGAGAGTCATGATGTCATTCCTAATAGATACAACATGGAGAATGATGATGTCATTCCTAATAGATACAACATGGAGAATGATGATGTCATTCCTAATAGATACAACATGGAGAGCGATGATGTCATTCCTAATAGATACAACATGGAGAGCGATGATGTCATTCCTAATAGATACAACATGGAGAATGATGATGTCATTCCTAATAGATACAACAAGGAGAGTCATGATGTCATTCCTAATAGATACAACATGGAGAATGATGATGTCATTCCTAATAGATACAACATGGAGAGCGATGATGTCATTCCTAATAGATACAACATGGAGAGCGATGATGTCATTCCTAATAGATACAACATGGAGAATGATGATGTCATTCCTAATAGATACAACAAGGAGAGTCATGATGTCATTCCTAATAGATACAACATGGAGAGCGATGATGTCATTCCTAATAGATACAACATGGAGGGTGATGATGTCATTCCTAATAGATACAACATGGAGAGCGATGATGTCATTCCTAATAGATACAACAAGGAGAATGATGATGTCATTCCTAATAGATACAACATGGAGAGTCATGATGTCATTCCTAATAGATACAACAAGGAGAGTCATGATGTCATTCCTAATAGATACAACATGGAGAGCGATGATGTCATTCCTAATAGATACCACATGGAGAGTCATGATGTCATTCCAATAGATACAGCAAGGAGAATGATGATGTCATTCCTAATAGATACAACATGGAGAATGATGATGTAATTTCTAATAGATACAACAAGGAGAGCAATGATGTAATTTCTAATAGATTTTTGATTATCTGTTGAAAAGGAAGGAAGGAAAGAAGAAAGAAATAAAGAATGAATGAAAATAAAGGCAAGTTTAAGGGAAGAAGGAAGAAAGGAGGGAATAAAAAATAAAAATGGGTAAAAAGAAAGAAGCGAAGCAAAGAAGGAATAAAAATGGAAGGTAAAAAGGAGGGATAGAATGGGGGTATAGACGGGCCCCCCTCTCTCAGTAATGTAGAATGGGGGTATAGATGGGCCCCCCCCTCTCTCAGTAATGTAGAATGGGGGTATAGACGGGCCCCCCTCTCTCAGTAATGTAGAATGGGGGTATAGACGGGCCCCCCTCTCTCAGTAATAGAAAGCGGGTTGACGATATTTAAAAATAATCTTTACATAAAAGAGGAGAAGGGCTCAGCGGGAAATACCAGACCTATAAATATGGATCTCTGACAGCTGCAAGGTTATAGGGGCCGGCATGTACACTGCAGGGTCTCCTCTCTTCTATGTACACTGTGCGGGGTCTCCTCTCTTCTATGTACACTGTGCGGGGTCTCCTCTCTTCTATGTACACTGCGCGGGGTCTCCTCTCTTCTATGTACACTGTGCGGGGTCTCCTCTCTTCTATGTACACTGTGCGGGGTCTCCTCTCTTCTATGTACACTGTGCGGGGTCTCCTCTCTTCTATGTACACTGCGCGGGGTCTCCTCTCTTCTATGTACACTGTGCGGGGTCTCCTCTCTTCTATGTACACTGTGCGGGGTCTCCTCTCTTCTATGTACACTGTGCGGGGTCTCCTCTCTTCTATGTACACTGTGCGGGGTCTCCTCTCTTCTATGTACACTGCGTGGGGTCTCCTCTCTTCTATGTACACTGCGTGGGGTCTCCTCTCTTCTATGTACACTGCGCGGGGTCTCCTCTATGTACACTGTGCGGGGTCTCCTCTCTTCTATGTACACTGTGCGGGGTCTTTTCTGATCCTCCCATTCTTTCACTGTCCCCAATTCATCTCCTGATAAGACAGGGCCTTTGGAGTCACTCTGCACATGCTCAGTTTGGTGTGTATTGCTAGAGAGTTTTTTTTTTTTTGGGAGAGTGCATGTGATCAGCACAGGGCCAATCAGCACTGTCCAGACAGAGGGTCAGGGGTCCTGCAGCCTTATAGGACAGTCAGAGGAGAATGAAAATCCCTCCTACAAGCTTTAACCAGAAGTCACAAGACTGCAATATACTACCGATGAGAAGAGGTATTTAGCAGTTTATATTTACTAAAATAATTGCATTCCCATGTTCTGTGGGAGACCAGATATAGTGAATGCAGGCTTCTGGGGAGACCAGATATAGTGAATGCAGGGTCCTGGGGAGACCAGATATAGTGACTGCAGGGTCCTGGGGAGACCAGCTATAGTGAATGCAGGCTTCTGGGGAGACCAGATATAGTGAATGCAGGGTCCTGGGGAGACCAGATATAGTGAATGCAGGGTCCTGGGGAGACCAGATATAGTGAATGCAGGGTCCTGGGGAGACCAGATATAGTGACTGCAGGGTCCTGGGGAGACCAGATATAGTGACTGCAGGGTCCTGGGGAGACCAGATATAGTGAATGCAGGGTCCTGGGGAGACCAGATATAGTGACTGCAGGGTCCTGGGGAGACCAGATATAGTGACTGCAGGGTCCTGGGGAGACCAGATATAGTGACTGCAGGGTCCTGGGGAGACCAGATATAGTGAATGCCGGGTCCTGGGGAGACCAGATATAGTGAATGCAGGCTCCTGGTGAGACCAGATATAGTGAATGCAGGCTCCTGGGGAAACCAGATATAGTGAATGCAGGCTCCTGGGGAGACCAGATATAGTGAATGCAGGCTCCTGGGGAGACCAGATATAGTGACTGCAGGGTCCTGGGGAGACCAGATATAGTGACTGCAGGGTCCTGGGGAGACCATATATAGTGAATGCAGGGTCCTGGGGAGACCAGATATAGTGAATGCAGAGTCCTGGGGAGACCAGATATAGTGAATGCAGAGTCCTGGGGAGACCAGATATAGTGAATGCAGAGTCCTGGGGAGACCAGATATAGTGAATGCAGAGTCCTGGGGAGACCAGATATAGTGAATGCAGAGTCCTGGGGAGACCAGATATAGTGAATGCAGGGTCCTGGGGAGACCAGATATAGTGACTGCAGGCTCCTGGGGAGACCAGATATAGTGAATGCAGGTCCTGGGGAGACCAGATATAGTGAATGCAGGCTCCTGGGGAGACCAGATATAGTGAATGCAGGCTTCTGGGGAGACCAGATATAGTGACTGCAGGGTCCTGGGGAGACCAGATATAGTGACTGCAGGGTCCTGGGGAGACCAGATATAGTGAATGCCGGGTCCTGGGGAGACCAGATATAGTGAATGCAGGGTCCTGGGGAGACCAGATATAGTGAATGCAGGCTCCTGGCGAGACCAGATATAGTGAATGCAGGCTCCTGGGGAGACCAGATATAGTGAATGCAGGCTCCTGGGGAGACCAGATATAGTGAATGCAGGGTCCTGGGGAGACCAGATATAGTGAATGCAGGCTCCTGGGGAGACCAGATATAGTGAATGCAGGTCCTGGGGAGACCAGATATAGTGACTGCAGGGTCCTGGGGAGACCAGATATAGTGAATGCAGGGTCCTGGGGAGACCAGATATAGTGAATGCAGAGTCCTGGGGAGACCAGATATAGTGAATGCAGGCTCCTGGGCAGACCAGATATAGTGAATGCAGGGTCCTGGGGAGACCAGATATAGTGACTGCAGGCTCCTGGGCAGACCAGATATAGTGAATGCAGGGTCCTGGGTTTAGTAAAACTTAGCACTGCTTTGCTCCTGAGGTTGATGTGAGCTGCAGTGATCATTAGAGCTCTTCTGCAGGGAGAGTTCATCTTCATCCAGCGTCATCTAGCCCTTTCCTCCTCAGCCTGAAAGCCTGACTGTCCCTGGCCCAGCCCCTTTCATTTATTGGATTTCAGTTCGGCTCAGCATCACACGGGGGGGGGGGGGGCCACCAAAGGCCATCCAGCCACCAAAGGAATTATGATATTTGCATAACTCCTCCCACTGCTTGCATCAGGGCTGAGCATCCACTCGGCTCCTCCCACCAGAGCCATGATCTGCCTGCATTGCAAAGAGAGGCACAGAGACCCAGTGACACTACGGTAAGGTATGTATTTAAAAATGAAAAGGTTTTATTTCATCAGCAAGTTGGCAGAAAAAAGTAGAGAAGAGAACAGGGAAGGCAAAAAAAAAAAAAAGTAGATTCAATTTCAGCCTTTAAATTCGATTGACTTAAATTACATTTATTTCTCCCACGGCAAAAACTTAAAAATCACGCCGTCCCCTCCTACCGATAATCGCTCCTTTCACATCCCGCCGGCTGGGCAGCTACATCGCCGTCCTCTAAGACAGGAATTAAGTTATATTAAAAAGGTGATATCAGAGTTCCGCGCTCATGCCGTTTCCATGGCGACGGAACTTTGCGCTGCGGGCGGAAAGCTAAGAAGGAGTTACTGACAGCGAAGCCGCTGGACAGAGAACGGCGGGGGGGGGCGCGACGACTTCAGAAGTGGGATAAAGTCTCTCACCGTCACCTTCCGGCGTAATGCGATAATGTCCCCCCCCCCCCACCGGGCATAGGAACATATCAAAGCTTACCGGCGGCGATTTATAGGACTTTGTATGTACTGACGGCGTAGTAGCGAGATCCCCCTAACCAGCCATAGATGGGGGGGGTTCAAGGATTATTTTTTTAAATACTGTCTTTTGTTCACGTTAAAACCTGTGAAGTTTCCTTGAGGGCTCGTTCAAACCAGCGATTGAAAATGTCTGCCGACGGGTGCCGCTAAAAGAGCCGTGACACTGTTCCTTGGAGATATTCTAAAAGTATACCTGTGGTGACAGCTAGGGCTGCCATTAGAAATCACGGGGGGCCCCGCACAGCCTACCTGATTTTTTTTTCAAATTTACAGGTTACAGTTTTAAAAATAATGTTTATTACATTTTTTTTACATTTTTCAAATATTTTTTTACAATTTGTTGAAATTATTTTTTACAATTTGTTGAAATTATTTTTTACAATTTGTTGAAATTATTTTTTACAATTTGTTGAAATTATTTTTTACAATTTGTTGAAATTATTTTTTACAATTTGTTGAAATTATTTTTTACAATTTGTTAAAATTATTTTTTACAATTTGTTAAAACAATTTTTTACAATTTGTTGAAATTATTTTTTACAATTTGTTAAAATTATTTTTTACAATTTGTTGAAACTATTTTTTACAATTTGTTGAAATTATTTTTTACAATTTGTTAAAATTATTTTTTACAATTTGTTAAAATTATTTTATTTTACAACACTGTTGGAAGGGGGGATGGGGGTTTGGATGAAATATTAAGGGTCTATATTATTTATTTCAGGTACTTGTATAGCTCTGCCAATTTATGCAGCACTTTACATATACATTGTACATTCACATCAGTCCCTGCCCTACGGAAATTCAAAAATTAGAGAAAAATCTAAAATCTGAAAAAAAAGAAAGAAAATCTGTTAAAAACTAAATAATAACTAACTATTAAATTATAGGTATTGCAATTCCCTTTCAAATTTGTCTGTTAGTGAACGTAACGAGTACGAATTTATCCGAAGTTACGAATTATCTGAAATAACGAATGCCGCATCTAACCAAATGGAACGGAACAAATTAATAATAATAAATAACAATATTAATAATAAAACCTTTTTATTATTATGAATTATTTATTATTAATTTGTTCCGTTACATTTGTTTAGATGCGGCATTCGTTATTTCAGATAATTCGTAACTTCGGATAAATTCGTACTCGTTAATTTAATAGTTAGTTATTAATTAAACAGATTTTCTCTCTTTTTTTCTGATTTTCAAATCTTTGAATTCCCGAATTCCGAAAATCCGAAAGTCCAAAAATTCGGAATTCCGAAAAACCGAAAATCCAAAATTCGGAAATTCGAAAATTCGGAAATTCGGAAATCCGAAAATCCGAAATTCGGAAATTCAAAAATTCGTAAATTCTGAAGTTCGTAAATCGGAAAATCCGAAATTCGAAAATTCGGAAATTCGAAAATTCGGAAATTCGGAAATCCGGAAATTCGGAAATTCAAAAATTCGTAAATTCGAAATTCGGAAATTTAAAAATTCGTAAATTCGGAAATCCGAAAATTCAAAATTCGTAAATTCGTAAATTCTGAAGTTCGTAAATCCGAAATTCAGAAAATCGAAAATTCGGAAATTCGGAAATTCGGAAATCCGGAAATCCGGAAATTCAAAAATTCGAAATTCGTAAATTTAAAAATTCGTAAATTCGGAAATCCGAAAATTCAAAATTCGTAAATTCTGAAGTTCTTAAATCCGAAAATCGAAAATTCGAAAATTCGAAAATTCGAAAATTCGGAAATTCGGAAATTCGGAAATCCGAAAATTAGAAAATCTGAAAATACGAAATTCGGAAATCCGAAAATACGAAATTCCCGAATTTTCGAATTTCCGAAAAAAGCAAAAAAACGAATGAAACGAAAACGAAAATGAACAAATTTTTTGTCAGTACACATGTCTATAGGCAAGACAGTTTGAGCGGAATTCCGACGGGAAAACCATCAGAGCTTTTTCCGAACGAGAATTCCGACCGTGTGTACGCGGCATTAGTGTCTTTTTTGGAGAAAGGTAATATCAGGCTCCTTCCACAGTCTTCTTTTTGGTAGCATCTCTAGTTCTAGGCAATGGAATTGGATGATAGGTTCACATTAAGCCAACACGTTAGGAAAAAGAAGAAAGCCTCTTACTGTGAATTTGGTGTAAAGCTGGTAGGTGAGGAGCGGATTGGGCAACTCCCGGAAATAAAGCTTGCAAAGAGAGCCGACACAGTGAATGTCCTGGAGGTAGACTTCCTTCGTCAGGTCCGGGCACTGATCCGAGCCAAATTCCTGCCTGCAAGGACACAAAAGGTGGAAAGGTGGATGAGTGACAGCAAGATGGCGCAAACTGTGCCGCCAATTTTTTCCCAGACAACCGCATGAAAAAAAAAAATACAGAAAGTTCAACATTTTCAGGGACACATCACCATGACAACATTAGACTGTCCATAACGATACATTTTTATTTATCCATCTAACAGTAATGCCGTATTAGAAACATTTTAGCAAACAGAAATGTTTTAACCAATATATGGACATTCTGTAACTACAGGGCCGTCTTTAATATTGATTGGACCCTGGGCAAATCTTTTCTTGGGGGGCCCCCCATGCAGTTTCGCTCTCCACCTGCTCTGAGACATACAATAAATAGCAGCTAGACTCAAAATCAGTTTACTGAATCAGATCAGGCAGCTATTGCAATTGGTTGCCAGAAGTTTCAGTGTATCATTACCGCTCACTGACTGGTTGCCAGTGGTTACAGTTTATCATTACCGCTCACTGACTGGTTGCCAGAGGTTACAGTGTATCATTACCGCTCAGTGACTGGTTGCCAGAGGTTACAGTGTATCATTACCGCTCAGTGACTGGTTGCTAGAGGTTACAGTGTATCATTACCGCTCACTGACTGGTTGCCAGAGGTTACAGTGTATCATTACGGCTCACTGACTGGTTGCCAGAGGTTAAAGTGTATCATTACCGCTCACTGACTGGTTGCCAGAGGTTACAGTGTATCATTACCGCTCACTGACTGGTTGCCAGAGGTTACAGTGTATCATTACCGCTAACACTGACTGGTTGCCAGAGGTTACAGTGTATCATTACCGCTCACTGACTGGTTGCTAGAGGTTACAGCACACATTACGGCTCACTGATTCGTTTCTAGAAGTTACAGCACATGATTTCTGCTTGTTGATTGGTTGCTAGAGATTACTCATGATGCACATATCAATGCCGCTGGCCGCCGCTATTTACATATGAATGCCGGTAATGTACATGTAAACACAGGGTCTGCAGGTGAGAGTCATCTGTACGCAACAATAGGGCAGAGCTGGGCAGCAGTAGTAGCAGCACTTCACACTGAGATATTGGGACACAGCATGGGACTAAAACCTCAAGGGACGAGGGAATTTAAACCAGGATAGTTGGCAAGTATGAGGCAGCTGCTTTGGGCCCCACAACAATGACAGGGCCCGGGGCAGCTGCCCCTTTTGCCCTGCCTTAAAAACGGCCCTGTGTAACTAACTAAACTGATCAAACACAAAAGCGGAAAAATAGATAGCAGAAGGTTCCTGCACTTACCACTTCCTGAGCGCCACCATCACTGCCCAACCAGCTGCCAAGGACCCAGGGGCGGACTGTCAACTCATGGGGCCCCCGGGCAATAGGAGATTATGGGGCCCCCAGGCAATAAGAGATTATGGGGCCACACAGTATACACACACACAGTATACACACACACAGTATACACATACATGTACACACAGTATACACAGACATGTTTCTATTGGCTGAGAAGGTACTGGAGAGGTGGGGCAGCTATATTCTCTGGATTTTTAGACCAAAAGGATGTTGGTAAGGGACATTTCAGAAACAGATGTAAAAAAAAACACCCGGGGCCCTCGGGCAGTGCCCGAGTGGTCGAATGGTCAGTCCACCCCTGCAAAGACCACAATTTGCACCAGGCTTGTTTCATATGTGCCAAGTGGCCCGGCACAAAGCACTAAATTGTGGGATGCAGAGGAGTGTCATGGGTGTCCTATACCAAACAGCAATGGGTATTGCTCTTGGTGCCCAACAGTGGACAATGGTGGTGAGGGACCATAGGGAAGGTACATGCAGGCATCTAATGGTACACTACATGAGAAAAAGTACGTGGACTCCTCTCTAAATTATTGTGTTCAGATGTTTCCAGTGAAGGGTATTGTTAATTGTACAGCATACAAAGACATTTTGGAGAATTTTGATCATCTAGCAACAGTTTGGTGAAGCTTGCGCCATGATTTGATAAGTTTGGGTTAGAAGAAAGCCCTGCACCCAGCCTGACCGCAGTATACATGTCCATGTAGGATGGCCTCAGACAGCTATCCTCCACCGGCCACACCCTGACACGTTTAACCCTGCCCACCGGGGCTTAGTCATAGACCTCTATGACTAAGCCCCGGTGGGCTTGGCGAAACGCATCAGGGGTCGTGGTCTGTGGAGGAGAGCTGTCTGAGGCTGTCCTACATTGACATGTATACTGCAGTCACGTGACCCGTGACGAACACGCGTCGGGACTGAGCTACACCTGACCTACCGGAAGTGACGCCAATCGAGCTCTCTGCTCGTTTATACTCTGCCTGTATTTTACCCCTGATTTGTGAGTACCCATCTTAATGTTTTTTTACTGCTTGAATAAACGATGTTTAAAACTTATTACACTATGAAGCCTACTTCCTTTCCCTAAACATACTGACGTGTACCCCCCAACCCGGATACACCTACACCCACATGCAAGGGAGAACCTGATAGGAAACGCTAAACAGGACCTGGGCCACCCATCTGGGAACCATAGGAGGACGGTCACCAAGGACCACAAAGGACTATACATATACTATATAAGGTAAGGGGCCACCTATACTACAGCCACTAGGATCGCACAGAAAATTGCACAGGATAACCACAGATAACACTGCATATCAGAACTCACCATCCCAAACTTCAGCACTTCGCACTTTTACTGGATTGATGAACACTTATTGCACTTTATGATCTCTATGGACTTTTTACACGATCTTATTCGTTGAGATTTTATTTGTTGAATATATTCGTTATCTATTTATTATTTATTATACATTTTTCTATATCTATTTTATTATATTTATTCTTCTATGGTTGCCTTTTTTTACCGCCCCAGTTACGGATTTTTTGTGTGGTACTCATTTGAGACCACTGATACACAGCCAGCTTTGGCTTCTCATTGCACCTATTTACTTTGCACTCATTTATTCCACTAATTTAATGATGTTTATGCAACGTTTCTGCTATATCACCTTATGATATACCAATCATTCAGGATTATCTTTTCGTTGATCATTTTTTGTTGGTTTATTCACATTTGGATGCACTTTAATTTTGATGCACTTTACCCAGTCACTTATCTGGACTTTGCTATTTTCATAGCCACTGTTTTATCTGATATTACTTGACCATACTGTCTTTTATCATTAAGTTTAGTTTCATTTATTGCGCGCCACTACCTTCTTTTTACTTATACTGCAGTTGGGCCGGGTGTGCGGCTTTCTTCTAAACACTGGGATCTGTCACTGGTGGATGAGTGAGTTCCAGGGGCGGACTGACAACTCATGGGGCCCCCGGCCAATAGGAAATTATGGGGCCCCCAGGCAATCAGAGATTATGGGGCCACACAGTATACACACACACAGTATACAATCACACAGTATACAATCACACAGTATACACAGACATGTTTCTATTGGCTGAGAAGGTACTGGAGAGGCGGGGCAGCTATAATCTCTGGATTTTGAGACCAAAAGGATGTCGGTAAGGGACATTTCAGAAACAGATGTAAAAAAAACACAGATTTTTACATACTGTCCCTGGTTTTACTGAGGCTGGCTACCCTGATGGGGCCCCCTAGTGGCCCGGGGCCCTCGGGAAGTGCCCGAGTGGCCGAATGGTCAGTCCGCCCCTGGTGAGTTCATATGCTGGCACCCTCCATTTGCAGGACCAGAGGAATTAGTTCTCACCTGGCTTTGAGAGGCGCTCCCAGTTCTATCTGAGGTCACATTGATAAGTTTGGGGTTAAGAAACTTTTGTGGCCTCCACAAAGCCCTGGCCTCAACCCTACCCTAACACTTTTGGGATGAAGTTCAATGCAGACTGCCAGCCAGATCTTCCTCCTCCAACATCAGTACTTGACCTCACACATTGGTCTTTTGGCTGAATGTGCACAAATTTCCACAGTCACCCTCCGAAATCTTGTGGGAAGCCTTCCCAGAAGAGTGGAGGCTATCAGGACAGCCAGTAGGGGGGGGTAGAGCTGGCCCTTCTATACTGGACCCCATCACACGTGGGAGAGATGACTGCAAGAGGATCAATAATTGGCCACCAATGTATAGAGCAGGGGGTCTCCAAACTTTATTAACAAAGCGCCAGATTACTGTCCTTTAGACTTTAGGGGGTCCGGAGTGTGGCCAGCAGGAGTTGAAAATGCCCAAGTGCCAGTGGGATTAAACAATGCCTCAGGCTTAGTGGTCAGAGGGAGTAAGAAAACGACATGGCGCCTGTGGTCAATAGGAGAAGGAATAGTGCACTGACATTGGTGCCAGTGGGAGGAAGAGGGCCCCATTGTTTGAGTCAGTGGAAGGAATTGTGCCCCATTATTGATGTCAGTGGGATGAATAGTGCCCCATCCTTGATATAAGTGGAAGGAAGGGTGTCCCATGATTTGTTTAATTGGAAGGAATAGTGCCTCATCATTGGTATCAGCGGGAGGAATAGTGCCCCATCATTGGCATCAGTGAGAGGTATAGTGCCCCATCATTGGTATCAGTGGAAGGAATAGTGCCCCGTCATTGGTATCAGTGGGAGGAATAGTGTCCCATCATTGGTATCGGTGGAAGGAATAGTGCCCCATCATTGGTATCAGTGGAAGGAATAGTGCCCCATCATTGGTATCAGTGGGAGGAATACTGCCCCATCATTGGTGTCAGTGGGAGGAATAGTGTCCCATCATTGGTATCAGTGGGAGGAATAGTGCCCCATCATTGGTATCAGTGGAAGGAATAGTGCCCCGTCATTGGTATCAGTGGAAGGAATAGTGCCCCATCATTGGTATCAATGGGAGGAATAGTGCCCCGTCATTGGTATCAGTGGAGGAATACTGCCCCATCATTGGTGTCAGTGAGAGGAATAGTGTCCCATCATTGGTATCAGTGGGAGGAATAGTGCCCCATCATTGGTATCAGTGGAAGGAATAGTGCCCCATCATTGGTATCAGTGGAAGGAATAGTGCCCATCATTGGTATCAATGGGAGGAATAGTGCCCCATCATTGGTATCAGTGGGAGGAATACTGCCCCATCATTGGTGTCAGTGGGAGGAATAGTGTCCCATCATTGGTATCAGTGGGAGGAATAGTGCCCCATCATTGGTATCAATGGGAGGAATAGTGCCCCGTCATTGGTATCAGTGGGAGGAATACTGCCCCATCATTGGTGTCAGTGGGAGGAATAGTGCCCCGTCATTGGTATCAGTGGAAGGAATAGTGCCCCGTCATTGGTATCAGTGGGAGGAATAGTGCCCCATCATTGGTATCAGTGGGAGGAATAGTGTCCCATCATTGGTATCGGTGGAAGGAATAGTGCCCCATCATTGGTATCGGTGGAAGGAATAGTGCCCCATCATTGGTATCAATGGGAGGAATAGTGCCCCATCATTGGTATCAGTGGGAGGAATACTGCCCCATCATTGGTGTCAGTGGGAGGAATAGTGTCCCATCATTGGTATCAGTGGGAGGAATAGTGCCCCATCATTGGTATCAATGGGAGGAATAGTGCCCCATCATTGGTATCAGTGGGAGGAATACTGCCCCATCATTGGTGTCAGTGGGAGGAATAGTGTCCCATCATTGGTATCAGTGGGAGGAATAGTGCCCCATCATTGGTATCAATGGGAGGAATAGTGCCCCGTCATTGGTATCAGTGGGAGGAATACTGCCCCATCATTGGTGTCAATGGGAGGAATAGTGCCCCGTCATTGGTATCAGTGGGAGGAATACTGCCCCATCATTGGTGTCAGTGGGAGGAATAGTGCCCCGTCATTGGTATCAGTGGAAGGAATAGTGCCCCGTCATTGGTATCAGTGGGAGGAATAGTGTCCCATCATTGGTATCAGTGGGAGGAATAGTGTCCCATCATTGGTATCAGTGGGAGGAATAGTGTCCCATCATTGGTATCGGTGGAAGGAATAGTGCCCCATCATTGGTATCGGTGGAAGGAATAGTGTCCCATCATTGGTATCGGTGGAAGGAATAGTGCCCCATCATTGGTATCAGTGGGAGGAATAGTGCCCCGTCATTGGTATCAGTGGGAGGAATAGTGCCCCATCATTGGTATCAGTGGAAGGAATAGTGCCCCATCATTGGTATCAGTGGAAGGAATAGTGCCCCATCATTGGTATCAGTGGAAGGAATAGTGCCCCATCATTGGTATCAATGGGAGGAATAGTGCCCCGTCATTGGTGTCAGTGGGAGGAATACTGCCCCATCATTGGTGTCAGTGGGAGGAATAGTGTCCCATCATTGGTATCAGTGGAAGGAATAGTGCCCTGTCATTGGTATCAGTGGAAGGAATAGTGCCCCATCATTGGTATTATTGGGAGGAATAGTGCCCCGTCATTGGTATCAGCGGGAGGAATAGTGCCCCATCATTGGTATCGGTGGAGGAATAGTGCCCCATCATTGGTATCAGCAGGAGCAATAGTGCCCCATTATTGGTGTCAATAGAAGGAATAGTGCCCCATCATTGGTATCAGCAGGAGCAATAGTGCCCCATTATTGGTGTCAATAGAAGGAATAGTGCCCCAAGGGCCAGATAAAGGCAAGAAAAGGGCCTGCAGCCACAGTTTGGAGACCACTCGAGTTCCCTCCTCCAGGATGTAAGTCAATAAGGCCGGCTTCACACTGGGGCGGTGCGGGGCGGCGACGGTAAAGCAGCGCTATATTTAGCGCTGCTTTACCATCGTTTTACCCGCGGTATGCGGCCAAAAAAGGGTTAAAA
>CM053027.1:27669046-27736546 GCA_028564925.1 Lithobates sylvaticus
GACACATCTATAGTTGTTTCTCAACAAACATCCCCTGAGGAAGCCCTAACGGGAGAAACATGTCGGGATATTATTGCTGAAATCTGTTCATTAGATGTGGACTCATGTCTGCGCAATGTTTGTATAGCCAATATCACTGTTTTTAACAAAAACCTTTGTATTCCTGTTTAATAAATTTTGATATCCTTTTTATATTCTTTAATGTATCTTTAGTTTACTTTGTTTACCAGGCTAACCAAAAAGTCCCATTAAATCATCTCTCTCTCTCTCTCTCTCTCTCTCTCTCTCTCTCTCTCTCTATATATATATATATATATATATATATACTGTTCAGGGATGGTGGTACCTTTTTGTTGACACTGTCACCTATCCACATCAATTACAATATATATATATATATATATATATATATATATATATGTAGCTTGTGAGGACTGATATGATTCATGTGTTATGATTCATGTTTACCTTTGATGGTGTATGCTGCACACCATCAAGGGTGAACATGAATCATAACACATGTATCATATCAGTCCTCATAAGCTACACATATATATATATAAAGATAAAATAATATACAGTATACAGTATCCCCTATACATACACATCTCTAAAATTCAATAATGATCAATTAAAAAGCAAAATAAATGAAATAATAAAATTGGCAGATATAGCAAGCTAAAAAGAAAGGGGGGGGGGAGTTATGAGCTAAAAAGATTCAACTGTTATCTAAAAAACAATTGATATCCCATTCAATATTGTGGCCAAATGGGAAATACGTCTTCAGCTCATACAACCAAAACGTTTCCCTCTTAGAAATTTCACATATTTTGTTACTACCCCTCCAATGGGGATGTAATCTTTAAATAGCTGTAAACTTCACACCCCCTAGGGTCTCGATTGTGATACTGACAAAATTGCAATGAAAGGCTTTGTTTTTTTAAAACCAGTTCTGACCTAGCTTTCTGCACTGGTCCAAATCATTTGGTGGAGGGGGGGGGGGGGGGGGGATTATGATGTGGGGTTGTTTTTGGGGGGTTGGGCTTGGCCCCTTAGTTCCAGTGAAGGAAACTCTTAAGGCGTCAGCATACCAAGACATTTTGGACTATTTTATGCCCCCAACTATTAATTTATACAGTAATTTTAATTCCTTTTTGGGATTTGCATTAATATATTGGAGGTTTTTATTCCTCTTTTTAGTTTTTGTTTTAAATAATTTTTATGGGCAGCCGTGTGTTAACATGATTTTGGGCCTTTCTATTCCCTTTGGTCTACTAAAAAAATGGCACCGGATTGGGTGTTTTACTTGGTCTATTGGAAAATGGCACCGGGAGCGGATGTGACGTATTGTCCACAGTAAAATGGTGGATTTAGCGAAGGTGACGCATTTCATTTACTACGACATAGGCTACATATATATAGGTCCGCCACTGTGAGACACTTGAGGCCCTCTGAAGATTTGGCTGGAAACGTTTTGGGCATGTTTAATTGTGTGACGTCACGCCGCGGCGATCGTGGACTGTGGCAGCGTTTTACATGTGAGTCACCCAATTTTATCTTTGTCTTTTGAGAGGTCTATGCCATATACAGCGGCTGCTTTATTTGTTTGTGAATTTTCTGACAAATAAATTGTTTATATACTACACTAGGATACCCTGTCTCTCTATGCATTGGGTTAATACCGGATGTCCCCTTAACTATCTCCTGTGAGACTAGAGAGAGAGGATATTGAAGTCACTATGAACATCCATCCCATTGGCTGACTGGGCTTGCTGGGCTATGCAGTGCTTGCTAACACGCTCTGTTTGGTGAATATGAATTGCATGTGGTGATGGCGGAGTGATACACAGATTCATTGTACTGTTATTATCATGGGTGATTCTCCAGACTATCCCTTCTTGATGAATCCACTCATTCTAAATACTCAGGGCCGGCCCTGCCATGGGTCCCAGTGGGTCCTTTGGACCCAGGCAGCACTTTGAGAGGGGCAGCAAATTGAACCACAGCTACCTCTCCTTCTCTTCTATTTACCCAGGAAATTGACGACCAAGATTTTTTCGACAGCAGTTTTGTGTGTCATGATGACAACTGCTCCCCGGGCCACTCCGCCTGCCCCCCGGGCCACTCCGCCTGCCCCCCGGGCCACTCCGCCTGCCCCTCCAGGCCACTCCGCCTGCCCCCATACTACCCTAGCCCACCCCTCTACTGCCGTAGCCTGTCCATATACTACCCTAGCCTGTCTATATACTACCCTAGCCTGTCCATATACCACCCTAGCCTGTCCATATACCACCCTAGCCTGTGTATATACTACCCCAGCCTGCCCCTATACTGCCTTATACTGTCTATTTACTACCCTAGCCTCCCTCTATACTGCCTTATACTGTCTATTTACTACCCTAGCCTGTCCATATACTACCATAGCCTGTCCATATACTACCATAGCCTGTCCATATACTACCATAGCCTGTCTATATACTACCCTAGCCTGTCCATATACTACCCTAGCCTGTCAATATACTACCCTAGCCTGTCTATATACTACCCTAGCCAGCCCCTATACTACCCTAGCCAGCCCCTATACTACCCTAGCCTGTCCATATACTACCATAGCCTGTCCAAATATTACCCTAGCCTGTCCATATACTACCCTAGCTTGTCTATATACTACCCTAGCCTGCCCCTATACTACCCTAGCCTGTCTATATACTACCCTAGCCTGCCCCTATACTACCCGAGCCTGTTTATATACTGCCCTAGCCTGTCTATATACTACCCTAGCCTCCCTCTTTACTACCCTAGGGTGTCCATATACCACCCTAGCCTGTCCTTATACTACCCTAGCCTGTCCATATACTTCCCTAGCCTGTCCATATACTACCCTAGCCTGTCTATA
Organism: Lithobates sylvaticus; assembly: GCA_028564925.1. Classification (NCBI taxonomy): domain Eukaryota; kingdom Metazoa; phylum Chordata; class Amphibia; order Anura; family Ranidae; genus Lithobates; species Lithobates sylvaticus. The sequence goes on from CM053027.1 coordinate 27,671,943, forward strand.
TACTACCCTAGCCTGTCCACATACTACCCTAACCTGTCTATATACTACCCTAGCCTGCCCCTATACTACCCTAGCCTGTTTATATACTGCCCTAGCCTGTCTATATACTACCCTAGTCTCCCCCTTTACTGCATTGGGATCTGGTGAGTGGTCATTTCTCCCATTTGTGGGTCACTGAAGAATATATTGTACTTATATGGACTTACACTGTGGACTTTTGTTTACAAGTTTGTGTGTTTTTTTTTTTTAGGAAGAGCTTTATCTCTCCCTTCTGTCTTTTTTTTCATCACTAGCACTGCATTTTTTGTTTTTCTTGAAGGTCTGTGCATTTCCCCTTTTTTGCTAGCAGCTATGTGGGTGTTCTAGCGCTGATCTTTTATATCGTTTTTTTTCTACAACTCAATATTGAACCCTACAAACTAAAACTGCGATGCTATTAAAGTTCATGTGCGTGTAAAGGCAGGCATCCCAATACTTTTGGTAATATAGTGTATGCATTGCAGTCGGAAAGTGGATAAGGGAGTAAGCCTGCTCTGTGGGGGAGGGACAAATGGTGGTGCCCCCAGGAGGCGAGGCGACTTTCACTCAAAGGAAATTAGTTAAATAACACTGCAAAGGAATGGAAGAGAAGCAGCACTGGACTGAGTCTCTGGTGGGGGGGGGGGGGGGCAGCCCCAGAGAGGAGGAGAGTTATGCAGCAAGAGTGGCATTTTTTTATTTTAACAAATGCTGGGCAACTATTAAAAAAAAAAAAAATACAAATAAATAAACTAAACTTAGATTTTAAAGCTGATCTAATTATGTGAAGCTGATCCCATTTACATGTGTTAATTAAAAAAGAAAAATGAATATACAGTATTACTTAATGTTACCTTAATTTCTGTATATTTGACGTTATCCCAGACAGCCGATATATACCGTCCACAACGCCGTATGTCTCAATAAACTCCGCACAGCTCTTCAACACAAGAGGAACTGGAAAAGTCAAAGCAAGAACGATTAGTACAAGGTACATACAAAAGAGAAGTACAATATAAGTAAAAATAAAAAATATATATATATAAGATATTAATTTAAATAAAATATTTGTGTCTAATGGTTTTTGGCCATTTTTATAAAACAGTGTTATAAGTTTTATAAACATGTCTGTGGTTTTAATGGTTTATACAGAATCTGGATTTTACAATATGTAATTATTTCCGGGTGCACTGGTGGCACTCCCAAAAAACATGGCGGGTTTTCCAAAAAAAGCCCAGAACTACCGGCTGACATTTAATACACCAGCATTGCTGTCTCTGTTAGCAGAAGGAGGGCTGGGGGAGTGTTTCCTTAAATGCTGCCTCATTCAGATGTTTAACATCTTCCACAGACCCAACATCGATCTCCTTAAATTGGTTGTAAGTGATATGTAATTATAATAATAAATTAAATAAATGTAAAAAAATATAATAATAATAATAAAGTATTACTATTCGTATTAATAAACATGATGATAAAATAACAAAATTGATATGTAATAATAAAATATTATTATTAATCCCTCCCTATAACCCCCCCCCCCCCCAATAGCGCAGAATATTATATTGATATTAATAATGATATTGTTGTGTTATTATAATTATCAACAACATCATTTTTTATTATTATTATTTATATTGATATAATAGAAGGTATTGTATTTTTTTTCTGGAATGTGTACTTACCTACATGTTTACCATTTGTACGTTATTTTATTTCTTTTTTTTTTATTTATTTAGTATTTTGAAAAATCTTTTAATAATATTATGGATACAAATTCCCATAGATAGTCACAGATTTTTATGTATTTGCATAACTCCCAACTTTTTGAGATGGGAATGAGATACACCTATCAGCAAAAGTATGCAGGCAAAGGACACACCCCCCTACCACGCCCCCTTAAAATTGTACAAAAAAACAAGATTGGTTAAACCCACAAGTGCTTTTTTCTTACCACTACTATTCCTTTATATTGGCTTTTGGAATTTACAAATGCGGCAATTTAGAAATCAGATGAAAGGTTTAGCACTGGAAAACACTTTTTGATAGAGAAAAGGTGCATTTTATATACATCTATATAGATCAGACCAAAATGAGGGACAAATGAGGAGGAATGAAGGGCAGAGGGACATTGCTCCAAATCAGGGACAGTCCCTCGAAATCAGGCACAGTTGGGAGCTATGGTATTTGTATTAAAAAATTATATTAAAAAAAATCACAGTAATGGGCTCCTGGCCTACCTTTTATTTCCCAACCCATCTTGACTAGCCCCACAGTTATGCTAAGAATATGCTGACATTTGCACCTTAAATATCCCTTTACTTATATTACATGTTCAGTTCCATTGTTGAAAAAATAAACACTGCATCCCCAAGATTCTTTTGGATGTACTGTAAAGCACTGTGCAAACTGTTGGTGCTATATAAATCCTGTATAATAATAATAATAATAGTAATAGATAAATAATAATATTAAAAATAGCAACATTATCCTTATTAATAACACATTATTATTATTATTATTATTATTATTATTATTATTATTATTATTATTATTATTATTATTATTATATTAATAATGATAGTGTTCTTATTATTATTTTTATTATCATCCACAACATCAATTTTTTTTTTATTATTATTATTATTATTTATATTGATAAAGTAGAAGGTATTGTATATTTTTTTTTCTGGAATGTGTACTTACTTACATGGTTTACCAGCTTTACATTATTTTCTTTTTTTCCTTTTTTTATTTAGTATTTTGACAAATCTTTCAATAATATTATGGAAAAAAATTCCCTTACAGATCAGTTCTATTGTTGAAAAAATAAAAAAAAATAAACACTGCACCCCCAAGATTATTTTGGATGTGCAGTAAAGCGCTGTGCAAACTGTTGGTGCTATATAACCCCTGTATTATTATTATTATAATAAAATAATAATATAATAATAATAATAATAATAATAATAAATAAATAAAATAATAATAATAATAATAAAAAATAATAAAATAAAATAATAATAATAATAATAATAATAACAACAACAAATAAATAAAATAATAATAATAAAATAATATAATAATAACAAATAATAATAATAAAATAATATAATAATAACAAATAATAATAATAAAATAATATAATAATAATAGTAATAATAATAATAATAAAAAATAAATAAAAAAAATAAAATAATAATAAATAAATATAATAATAATATGCAAGTACCAGGAATGAAACTCCTGTGCAGTTGATCTAATAATGTTACTGGGGATGTCATATCCCATGTGACAGGCTGTCTGTAACTTGGCCTCAATCTAAGGGTAGCCGATTATTTTTCTAGTACAGGTTAGAAAATAGAATCATACTGTTTGCTATTAAATAAAAAAAATAAAAAAGCGTCCAGGTTTAATAGTACTGTAACATGCAATGCAGAGATTGCATGTTACAGTACTATTATTATTATTGTAGACTACTATTGCTGTTATTTTGATAAAACCACCTTGAAGGGAAAATGTGTGCTGTGTTTATACCGGCAAGATATAGAATATCAAACAATTTTGCAGAAAGTGCAATGCTTTCTATTAGGCTGTCACCCCGCTAAGCCATAATTCCACCCGGCACAAATACATCATTGGCTGGCTCAACGCTAACTACCACATTGAATCAATCTGTTACAATGACAGTGTATTTACCATGTACGTCAGCAGCTACTTATGTTATCAACTTTCATTACCCCTTGTTCAAAACACCTGGGTCACCCCGCCACCGCATTCCTCCAAAAAAAAAAAATCCAGTTATTCCTACCGGTCCCTGTACACTGCTACCTCTCCTGCCAGATACGGTCTAGGATGAACAGAGCCCAGCCGGGGATTATGGGAATGGAGGCACGATCAGCCAGGATAATTCTGCAGATTTACCCTCCTGGGGGATCATTAAATAAAAATCCACTTTGCTTGGAAAAAAATAAGAGAAGCCACTCCAAAGAATCATACATGAAAATAATACAGATTCATATCTTTCTCCATTCAGAAAATAATGATTCAGGACTAAGCATGTCCTCTCCTAAACTCAATGCTAAAGTGGGAAGGTTAGCCTGCCATATCACCCGAATGGTGTTAGGGTTGGTATAAGAAAATAAACATTACCATCATCCATTAAATCCATTTTGTAATAAAACTCTTCAAAAGTATCTAAAACAATTGAGGAGTATTTTTGAGATCGTGTACTGATGTTGGATAAGAAGACCTGAGTTGCAATCGACATTCCAATTAATCCCAAAGGAGATCACAAGGATTAAAGTCAGGGCTCTGAGCAATGCCACTCAAGTTCCTCCACGCCAAACTCATCAAACCATGTCTTTATAGATGGTATTCAGTAGGCTTGAGGTCAAGTCTATGGAGGCCACTCAGGTTCCTCCACACCAAACCCATCAAACCATGTCTTCATGGATGGTGTTTAGTAGGGTTTAGGGTCAAGTCTCTATGGAGGTCACTCAAGTTCCTCCACACCAAACTCATCAAACCATGTCTTTATAGATGGTGTTCAGTAGGGTTGAGGTCAAGTCTATGGAGGCCACTCAGGTTCCTCCACACCAAACCCATCAAACCATGTCTTCATGAAAGATGTTTAGTAGGGTTTAGGGTCTCTGTGGAGGCCACTCAAGTTCCTCCACACCAAACCTATGAAATCATGTCTTTATAGATGGCATTCAGTAGGGTTGAGGTCAAGTCTCTATGGAGGCCACTCAAGTCCCTCCACACCAAACCATGTCTTTATGGATGGTGTTCAGTAGGGTTGAGGTTAAGTCTCTCTACAGAAGTGACTCAAGTTCCTCCACACCAAACCCATCAAACCATATCTTTCTGGATGGTGTTCAGTAAGGTTGAGGTCAAGTCTCTATGGAGGCACTCATGTTTCTCCACACCAAACCATGTCTTTATGAATGGTGTTCAGTAGGGTTGAGGTCAAGTTTTCATGCAAGACACTCAAGTTTCTACCCACCAGACTTGTCAAACCATGTCTTTATGAAGCTGACTTTGTGCACAGGGGTACAGTCATGCTGGGACAGAAAAGAACCTTTACCAAACTGTTACCACAAGGTTGGAAGGGCACAATTATCTAAAATGTCTTTGTATGCCGTAGCATTATCAGTACCCTTCAGTGGAAACACCTGAATTCAATCATTGGTAGGGGTGTCCATAGATAGGAGTAATTCTCTACACTAACATATAAGGATACAGAATTTTTATTTATTTTTTCAAATACAGAAAGTAACAGTTATTTTTAGATGAATACAATGAGATTTGAAAATAACAGTCATGGCCAACATACACATCTCTGGATTTTGGTCTGTAGCTCACCTCCAGCTGTGCCTGTTTGCTCCATATTGGCTCCACATGCTCCTATTAGTATGCTATCTAGCAAGTAAGATATTGGAAATCTGCCAGAAAGAGTAGGGACTGGCCGGAGAGGGATCACTTTGACGCAGTTGGCCAGAATGGATATATATTGCAAAATATGCAGTAATGCCCCATACACATGATCGGATTTTCCAACAACAAATGTTGGATGTGAGCTTGTTGGCTGAAAGTCCGACCATGTGTATGCTCCATTGAACATTTGTTGTCGGACTTTTCGCCAACAAATGTTGGCTAGCAGGTTCTCAAATTTTCCGCCAACAAAACTTTGTTGTCGGAATTTTTCCATCGTGTGTACACAAGTCCGACACACAAAAGTTCACGCATGCTCGGAATCAAGCAGAAGGAGCCGCACTGGCTATTGAACTTCCTTTTTCTCGACTCATCGTACGTCTTGTACGTCACCACGTTCCAACGTTCGTAATTGTTGGCCAACATTTGTGTGACCGTGTGTATGCAAGACAAGTTTGAGCCAACAACCTTCGAACAAAAATCCATGGTTTTGCTGGCGGAAAGTCCGATCGCGTGTACGGGGCATAAGAATTTCCTTTTTTTAAGCAAAGGTTTTACGATGAATATGTAGATGGAATATGTGGTTACACTTCTTTATTTTCCAATGTGTTGTATGTATGGAAGTCACCTAGGACCTGACAACAGACATATCACCTGCTACAAAGTGCAGGTCTATTATATATATATATATATGTAGCGCCCCGCTCCTGATGGGCAGACGCTATAAATAAAAATGTAGTTTTGTCTGAACTGTAGTTTAGCTCAGACTGATTATGTTAAAATTCTGGTTTTGTTCCAGTTCAGCTGGTTGTGTGGTTTTTCCCCTTGGCTGAGGGATGGCACCCTTATAGTTTGGCCAAGGTCGGAAATTGCAACGAGCTGGGTGTATTGAGTGCCTCTTTGCCCGGAAACAGTGAGTGGGTGTGGTCTGCCCGCCATGCATACTGGGAGAGGGTACTTAAAGAGGAAGTAAAGCCTCTTAAAAAAAAAAAAAAAAGACACCCTGCAAGGCAAAGGCATAATGAGCTAGTATGCATAGCATACTAGCTCATTATGAATGACTTACCTGAGAACGAAGGCCCCCGAAGCGGTCCTCATCCACGATCTTCTGCGTCGCCATCAAACCGGAGTGACTTCCGGGTCTCGCCGCTCCATAGCTGTCATTCGCTGGAGCGGCGATGACGTCACTCCCGCCTGCGCGCCGCTGTCTACGGCGCATGAGCCGTAGACAGCGATGCCTTTCCTTTTCTAAATATCTCCTAAACCTACTACTATTATTGGACCTACAGGTAAGCCTTAATCTAGGCTTACCTGTAGGTCAAAGTGGTTTGTAAGGGTTTACAACCACTTTAAGGGACAGACCCTGTGACAGGGTGTGTTCCGACCTGATGACCCTCCTGGCCTAAGGTGTGCTGCTGCCTTCTAAATTGTCTCGGGTCGGCTGGCCCGAGGCTTCGTTACTGAAGGGTAGGCCCAGAAGTCCTGGGGCCTACCGATCCAGGGGTGGTCCTGTGCTGTCTTGCCTGCGGGAAGAAGCCAAGCGACTGGAGGATCCAGGGGAGGACTTTTCAGAGAGAGGACCGAGCAACAAGGCTGGTGCCTCTAGAAGAGCCTGGAGACTCAGTTGGAGGACACATCCCGGGTCATCTACCGCACAGTACCACCGGTTCGGCTGAAAGAAACTGGTACTGTGTGATTGTTCTTTGACATTGCAAAAAGTTGCTGGTTACACAATCCTGTGGCAGAGGATTGTGCAACGGTTCTACTAATTCTTCAAGTCTGTGGCAGAGACTATGACCGAGCATCGCATCAGCTGCTAGGTCAGTGAGAGAGGCCTATCCGGTGGTTGCTGGATCCAGTTGTGGAGCTGTTTGTCCTGTGGATCAAGAAGTACCCCCGACCCGCAATAACAAGGTACCTGAATCCCCCTAAACCCCCCATCCCTCTATTGGAATTGTCTTTTTGTCAATGAAGCATTGGAAAAAAGGACTAAGCCCCGTACACACGGTCGGAAATTCTGACCACAAAATCTGTCGGATTTTTTCCGACGGATTTTGTCCGACACTGGTGTTGCATACAGACGGTCGGACAAAGTTGACGGAAAATCTGATCATTCTGAACGTGGTGACGTTCGTTGCGTACGATGGAACTACGTAGAGGCTAGTAGCCAATAGCTTTGGTCTCGTAATTTGATCTGAGCATGCGTGGCACTTTGTCTGTCGGAATTCTCGACACACGATCGGAAAAAGTATATATATATATATATATATATATATATATATATATATATATATATATATATACTTTTTTTCCCTAGAGATTTTTGTTTTTACTAAATAGGAGATTTTGCGTTATTTATATTTTACAAAAGTAGAAGCCTCCTAGTACGGTTTTTGCAAGCACTTGTTATATGATCCTCACATCATCTCTTTGGCATTGTTTCTGTGCTGTTATGTATTTTTTTATTTTCTGAAGAGTAATAATCCATTCAGAGCATCAGCTGAACCGAGGAATCTTCTGTCTTTTTGGCCAAAAACACACTTCATTTTATTGTGCGCCGTGTTGGCGGGATTGCGGCCTCCATCACCTATGCTGCGTCCAACACGGTACTACATTTGTTCTATCCTGGGACCCCTCTGTTGGGATGGTGGCCCAGAAGCACAGACACACTGGATGATGTATTTCTGTACATAGGAGACATTACGGGAGATGTCAGCTGGTCCTGTTCCCTTTTGTCTGTTGCAGAAAACACCCGGGGCACATCTGTATCATCTGATATCCGAAAGATTGTAAACAGCAGCTGCGGCAACCTCGAAAAAAAACATCAGCTGACCGAACTGACTTCCCCCTGTGACCGACTGTTATCTAAAGAACATTATTTATTATTACATTTATTATTGTAATTCAGAATAAGCTAAAGTAAGATTTTTTTTTTTGATTTTCCCGTGATGGAAATTGGTGAAAGTCTAGAGATTTTGGTGAAATTCACTGGAGGAGAAATCCAGAGTGTATGTAGACCCTAACAATGAACGTCACCTATATTTTCCTTTATGGTCTATTACGTATATCAGGGGTCCTCTAAGTTTCTAAACAAAGGGTAAGCTTGTTGTCCCTCAACCTTTTTTTGGGGGGGGGGGGGAGCCGGACTGTGGCCAGTGGGAGTAGAAAATGCCTCAACCTAAGAATGGACAGTGTCTCAGACTTGGTGGTCGGTGGTGGAAGTGAGTGAATTACACAGCTCCTGTGGTCGGTAGAATGAGGAATTGTACCCCATTATTGGTATTATTTAGAGGAATAGTGCCTATCTTTGGCGGTAGTGAGAGAAATGGTGCCCAAAATGTATGCCCTATTATTAATGCCAATGGCAGGAATAATGCCCCATTGTTGGTGTCAGTGGAAGGAATGGTGCCCCATTGTTGGTGTCAGTGGAAGGAATAGTGCCCCATCATTGGTGCAAGTGGGAAGAATAGTGCCCCATCATTGGTGTCAGTGGAAGGAATGGTGCCCCTTCATTGGTGCCAGTGGGAAGAAAAGTGGTCCATCATTGGTATTAGTGGAAAGAATAGTGCCCCGCCATTGGTATTAGTGGAAAGAATAGTGCCCCATCATTGGTGTCAGTGGGAGGAATAGTGCCCCATCATTGGTGTCAGTGGGAAGAATGGTGCTCCATCATTGGTGCCAGTGGGAGGAATAGTACCTCATCATTGGTATTAGTGGCAAGAATAGTGCCCCATCATTAGTGTCCCTGGGAGAAATAGTGCCCGATCATTGGTGTCACTGGGAGGAATAGTACCCCATCATTGGTATTAGTGGAAAGAATAGTGCCCCATCATTGGTGTCAGTGGGAGGAATAGTGCCCCATCATTAGTGTCCCTGGGAGGAATAGTGCCCCATCATTGGTGTCAGTGGCAGGAGTAGTGAGTGCCCCATATCAGAGAGCCCAGGGTGAACATGCCAAACTGTGCCCCCCCCCCACAAGATGTATGAGCATTATGTGTCATAAAATCCCCCCCCCCCAAAAAAAATAATACAAAAAATAAGTACTAATCTGCATGCTTACCCCTACGCATAAATTCCACCTCTGCCCAGTCAAAATCTGCCCCCCCCTGCTGAAATCCCCCTCCCAGCACAAATCTTAGCCCTTCATCCCCCAGAACAAATGCCCACCCCCCAAAACAAATCACCCCTCCTAGCAAAAATTGTCTACCCCTCCTCAATCTTACCCTCCTAGCAGAAATGCCCCCCCCCCCCAATCATCTTTACTAGCACAAATCCCCCCTCCTAGCACAATCCCCCCCCCCCCCCAGCATATCACCGTTTCTAACACAGACACCCCAAATACCCCCTCTGAGCACAAATCCTATTCCCCCAACCCCCCCCCTTCCAACACAAATCCCCCTAAATCACCACTCCTAACACCCCCCAAATTTCTCCTAATAGAACAATTCTTACCCCCTGCTGCCTCTCAACACAAATCCCCCTCCCCTCCAATCTTCTTGCGGTGCCCTTCACCTCACATGAAACCACAGGGCCCAGGGCAGCCGCCCCCTCCTGCCCACCCCTTGCCCCGGTCCCGGGTACAAGTCACGAGGAAAGGGGCATGTATTTCAGAGATGTAAACCTTGACATAAGCTCTAAAGCCAACCTCTTAGTCTGCTCAGTATGAACCCAGTGCGGGGTCACTTTAAGGTGGGCTGACCTTGTAAAAGCAAGAAGGTCTGCTAGGAAATTCAGCCCTGGTTACATTTTAATTGCTTCTTTATGAGGCCCATTGAATCCCTCCTTGTGATTTCCCAATGGAAAGCAGATGGACCGTGTGAAGCAACATTACATTGTAAAAACAGACCCGAGACCAAGTGATGGAAAAAAAACACCGGATGATATCGCTGACCACAGCTGGTGGGTGGTACAATACTCCCATGGTTCTCAGTCATTCCAGGCTGTGATCAGAACAAGATGAACCGGCTGTAGAGAAGACTTCAGGCCGAGGTTCACACTGGTAGGACAAACGCTCCGACATTGGGGGCTCATGTCGCATGACGTGTAAAAATCAATGTTTCCCTATGGGAGCCGTCCTAACTGGTCCGACACAAGTCGGTCCAACTTTGAAAATGCTCCCTACACTACTTGGGTCCGACTTTGATCCTACTTCAGCCCATTGAATATCACTGAAGTCGGATCACCGTCTTAACTGACCCGACTTTGGCATGCGACTTGTGCTCTGCCGATCTTGAAGGGAAACTCCAAGCCACATTAAAAGAAAAACAGCATGGGTCCCCCCTCTAAGAGCATACCAGGCCCTTCAGTCTGGTATGCATTTTAAGGGGAACCCCCACACCGAAAAAAATGTCCCCCCCAAAGATTCATACCAGACTCTAATCCGAGCACATAGCCCGGCAGGTCAGGAAAGGGGGTGGGAACGAGCGAACGCCCACTCCACCCTCCTGAACCGTACCACGCCACATGCCCTCAACATGGGGGGGGTGGGTGCTTTATGGCAGGGGGGACGCCCTCCACCCCAAAGCCCCTTGTCCACATGTTGAAGAGGACAAGGGCAAAAGAGCGAGAAGATAGTGGAGAAGACCCAGCAGAGGCAGAAGGCAGCGGACAGAGGGAGAAGAACTGAAGAGGGCTAGAAGACATCAGTGGAGAAGACCCAGCAGAGGCAGAAGACAGCGGACAGAGGGAGAAGTACCGGAGAAGGCTAGAAGACATCAGTGGAGAAGACCCGGAGAGGGGAGAAGAACTGGCAGAGGCAGAAGACATCAGCGGAGAAGACCCAGCAGAGGCAGAAGACATCAGCGGAGAAGACCCAGCAGAGGCAGAAGACAGCAGACAGAGGGAGAAGAACCAGAGAGGGCTAGAAGACATCAGTGGAGAAGACCCAGCAGAAGCAGAAGACAGGGGACAGAGGGAGAAGAACCGGAGAGAGGGCTAGAAGATATCAGCGGAGAAGACCCGGAGAGGGGAGAAGAGCTGGCAGAGGCAGAAGACATCAGCAGAGGAGGCAGAAGAGCCAGAGAGGGGAGAAGAGCCGGCAGAGGCAGAAGACATCAGCGGAGGAGGCAGAAGAGCCGGAGAGGGGAAAAGAAGTCGGAAGAGATGCCAAAGCTGCCTTAATAAATTACTTTAAAAACCTGTGTAGTGCGTTTTATTTTTGACACTTTCTTTTTAGGTGAATGAGTAGGGGTACAATGTACCCGATACTCATTCACATAGGGTGGGGGGCCCCCAGATTAAAGGGGGGCTTCCAGATTCCGATAAGCTCCCCACCCACAGACCCCGACAACCAACGGCCAGGGTTGTCGGGAAGAGGCCCTTGTCCTCATCAACATGGGGACAAGGTGCTTTGGGGTGGGGGGGTAAGGGGTAGGGGGCCCCCCTGCCCCAAAGCACCCACCTCCCATGGTATGGTTCAGGAGGGGGAGGGGGGCGCTCGCTCGCCCCCACCCCCTTTCCTGACCTGCCGGGCTGTGTGCTCGGATAAGGGTCTGGTATGGATTTTGGGGGGTTCCCTTTAAAATCCATACGCCCATACAATGGGGATAAATGACCTTGAAAAGCCTTTCCAAGTTACCACTTTAGATTTACAGAGGAGTTCTGGTGCCAGAATTACTGAACAATAATTGATGTTCGTGGTGATAATGTGTGTGGGACGATCGCTGTTTGCACGGGGGGACGCAGCATTTTACATTTTTTTTTTTTTCTTTTAAATTGTATTTATTTTTAAAATCTGTTCTTTTCCATAACAACAACAACAACAACAACAACAACAAAAAAATACAATAAAATAAAAAATACATCAAAACAAAACAAAAAGAAAACACAACCAAAATGTCCTTCCCTCCCCTTTCCTCCCTCTCTTCCATGTTCCCTTTCTTACTCAATTAAACCAATAAAATTAAAAACACATTTAGTTTGTTATCTAGTGTTCTAAAAAAAAAAAAAAAAAAAAACAAAAAGCAGAAGTATACCAGGGCAACTGGCACCAAAAAAAGAAAAGGCTGTATATGGCAGGTCAGCCTACTCTTCAGGTGCCACGTACCATTTCCCGAATCCAGTCCCCGAGGTTGGGAGGATTGGGTGAAGCCCAGCAGGAAGCTGTTCGCTTACGAGCCATAATGGCCACTACCTGGTCCGGGTCCAAAATGTTGGGGTTTATATGCCCTAGTAGGGATGGGCGAACGGTTGTGCCCAGGCATAAGTTCGGGCCGAACTTTCGTTGTTCGGAGGTTCGAAAACCGCCGAACGAACGGGTCGTTCGACCGCTTGTCCCCCCCCCCCCGAACTGACCACAATGCATTGCGCCGCTAAACAGTTCATTGCAAGCCCTGATTGGCTGAAGCAGTGAAAGCTTCAGCCAATCAGGGCACAGAGCAATGTCAGAGTCATGATTGGACACTGTCATCATGAATTTATCCAATCATGGCTCATTCCCTCCCCCACAGTATAAAAGTATTTTTACAATGGCAGCCATTTTCAGTGTGATTTTGGCGTGGAGAGAGATAGAACAGGGCTCTGTTCAGTGCTGTTAGTTAGTTAGTGTGCTGTTCTGTGCAATTTTGCTTCAATTGTCAGTGTAGAATATTAGTTTAGTGTCAGTCTAGGGATAGTGTGAGTGTAGTGAGGAGAACCATCATTCAGCTTTTCATAGTGTGCAGCTAGAGTAGGGACAGCTCTGATAGTTTCAGTGTAGTGTAGTGACACCATATCAGTAATCTTGACATCAGTATATAGCTAGACTAGGGACAGTTCAGATAGCTTCAGTGTAGTGACGGTTGAACACCGTCTAATTGATTGCCAGTTTAAGGCCATATCGTATTGCGCGCGTTACTGCCAGTTTAACGCCATATCGTATTGCGTGCGTTACTGCCAGTTTAACGACATATCGTATTGCGTGCGTTACTGCCAGTTTAACGCCATATAGTTCTGTGTGCGTTACTAAAAGTTTAAAACCATATCGTTTTATGCGTTACTGCCAGTTTAATGCCATATAGTATTGCGTGCGTTACTGCCAGTTTAACACCATATCATATTGCGTGCGTTACTGCCAGTTTAACGCCATATAGTTCTGTGTGCGTTACTAAAAGTTTAAAACCATATAGTTTTATGCGTTACTGCCAGTTTAATGACATATAGTTCTGTCCAATTGATTGCCAGTTTAACGCCATATCGTATTGCGTGTGTTACTGACAGTTTAACGCCATATTGTATTGCGTGTGTTACTGACAGTTTAACGCCATATCGTATTGCGTGTGTTACTGCCAGCTTAATGCCATATCGTATTGCGTGCGTTACTGGCAGTTTAACGGCATATCGCTTTGCGTGCGTTACTGCCAGTTTAACGCCATATAGTTCTGTGTGCGTTACTACAAGTTTAAAACCATATAGTTTTATGCGTTACTGCCAGTTTAATGCCATATGGTTCTGTCTAATTGATTGCCAGTTTAACGCAATATCGTATTGCGTGTGTTACTGCCAGCTTAATGCCATATCGTATTGCGTGCGTTACTGACAGTTTAACACCATATCGTTTTGCGTGCGTTACTGTCAGTTTAACGCCATATAGCTCTGTGTGCGTTACTACAAGTTTAACACCATATAGTTTTGTGCGTTACTGCCAGTTTAACGCCATTTACTTCTGTGTGCGTTACTGCCAGTTTAACGCCATATAGTTCTGTGCGTCACTGTACGTTTGGTAAGTTTTGATAAAAAAACAATAGAATAGAAAGAATACAAGAATATAACCATCTTCCGAAATTCTAATTTTGAATAGAATAAAGTTGAATATAATAGAAAAGAATAGAATAGAAAATACAAGAATATGAAAGAATAGAATTGAATATAAAAAACAATAGACTAGAATGAAATAAAGTAGAAAGAATATAACCATCTTCTGAAATTCAAATTTCAAATAGAATAAATTTGAATAGAATAGAAAAGTAAATAATAGAAAAGAACAGAATAGAATAAAACAGAAAAAAAAACAATAGAATAGAAAGAATACAAGAAAATAACCATCTTCCGAAATTCTAATTTTGAATAGAATAATTTTGAATTTGAATAGAATAGAATAGATAATACAAGAATATGAAAGAATAGAATAGAATATAAAAAACAATAGAATAGAATGGAATAGAAAGAATATAATCATGTTCCAAAATATAAATTTCAATTAGAATAAATGCAATTTCGAATGGAATTCGAATCGATTAGAATTTTCTGAATTTGGTCGAATTGGGTTCAGTTCAACCGAATTCGGAAAACTCATATCGATTCGAAATCGAATAAACAAAACAAATTCCGAAAACGAATTAAACCAATTTATGTAAATGTCTAATGGAGAGGTTTGTAGAGGCAGAAGAAGCCTAGGAGCTCAGTGCTGGATCCAGCCGGTGGTTCCAACACTATTGCCAGGCGGCGATCCACACGGGGCGCTATTTTTAAAACAGCAATGGGAAAAAATAGCCACTGTCCCCATTTTTGGCTATTTCCCGCTTTCCATGTAATCCACCGATTGTCTCTGCCTGATTAACCAATCGGTGCCTCCGCCCCCACACAAAATCCCACCTTTGGCTGGAAATAGGAACCGGTACACCAACCAGAAACAGGGGGAGCCGGGAACTTCTCGTTAGACTGCAGAATTATTTACTTTTACTTATGTTTGAAGTTTCATGGCGAGAGCTGGTGCTCTAAATAGCATGTGACCATTCTAAGCCAATCAGCTTGCAGTGGTTGCTAAAGGAGCATAAAGGACATGCTCCATGCCAACAAATGGCTTTGGCTTCTGTTGTGTATCTAGATATCATCCAAATTTCCATCTACGAATGAATGAAGTTCATAATCCGAGCCGACAGGCATCCAGCCAACTTTGGGGTCCTATGAATGAAGTCCACTTCAAGGGATTTATTAGTCGTATTATAAATAGGGCTGGTATGTTTGTAGTGGATTCGCTGGCCTTACGCCAGACATTAGCAGCTGCTAGAGGGGGACCCTTCAGCTCATAAAATGTCACCTGGCCCAATCCCCAGCTGCTCACATGCTATCCATCAATTCTCCCCAATGGAATCCCGTCAGCTGGAGTTTCATTGGAAGCCTTGAAGAGACGACTTTCCATACCCCGTGTGGAGGAAATGTATCCCTTCCATAGACCTTCAGACCATTTATTACACAGAGCCGAGACCTCCGCCTTCCATCGTACCCGAGGAGATGAGACCCGCAGCTCCGATCAATATGTGACTTCTAGAACTTCACAAAGAATGGCGATCTATAAATCGCTCTTCCCTGTATGTAGTCCAAGTACGCTATACCTGCCTGTGTCTTATCCCTGTAGGACTACAAGTCCCAGCACACTATACCTGCCTGTGTCTTATCCCTGTAGGACTACAAGTCCCAGCACACTATACCTGTCTGTGTCCTATCCCTGTAGGACTACAAATCCCAGCACACTATACCCGTCTGTGTCCTATCCCTGTAGAACTACAAGTCCCAGCACACTATACCTGTCTGTGTCCTATCTCTGTAGAACTACAAGTCCCAGCTCCCTATACCTGTCTGTGTCCTATATCTGTAGAACTACAAGTCCCAGAACCATATACCTATCTGTGTCCTATCCCTGTAGAACTACGAGTCCCAGCTCCCTATACCTGTCTGTGTCCTATCTCTGTAGAACTACAAGTCCCAGCACCCTATACCTGTCTGTGTCTTATCCCTGTAGGACTACAAGTCCCAGCTCTCTATACCTGTATGTGTCCTATCCCTGTAGAACTACAAGTCCCAGCATGCTACACCTGTCTTTCATCTATCTGTAGGATGACTACAAGGTCCAGCATACTATACCTGCCTTTCTCCTCTCTGTAGAGAGAGTCCCAGCACACTATACCTGTCTTCCTCCTATCCCTGTAGAACTACAAGTCCCAGCACCCTATACCTGCCTGTGTCTTATGCCTGTAGAACTACAAGTCCCAGCATGCTATACCTGTCTGTGTCCTATGCCTGTAGAACTACAAGTCCCAGCACCCTATACCCATCTGTGTCCTATCCCTGTAGAACTACAAGTCCCAGCATGCTATACCTGCCTTTTACCTGTCTGTAGGACGACTACAAGGTCCAGCATACTATACCTGCATTTCTCCTCTCTGTAGAGTCCCAGCACCCTATACCTGTCTTCCTCCTATCCCTGTAGAACTACAAGTCCCAGAACACTATATCTTCCTTTCTGTGGTCTCTGTAGAACTACAAGTCCCAGCACACTATAGGCTGTCTTTCTCATATCTCAGTAGAACTACAAGTCCCAGCCTTTCACCTGCCTTTAGCCTGTCTGCAGGACTACTACAAGGTCCAGCATACTATGCCTGCCTTTCTCCTCTGTAGAGAGAGTCCCAGCACACTATTCCTGTCTTCCTCCTCTCTCTGTAGAACTACAAGTCCCAGCACACTATTTATTACCAGATCACAGTACTTCTCCTAACAATATCTTCAACTGCTTTTTCCCCAGAAGGACAGCACCATCTCTGCTCAGGCATCATCCAGGGTCCCCCTCTACTTCCTGGACTGAGATGTCAGCTTACAGATGACACAATCTTGCAAATCCTGTTGGTTGTGTCTGACACAGATCAGCCCCTGCTGCAGTCTCTCACCTTACAATGTTGCAGTCTGATCGCTGGGGGGGGGGGGGGACTGAGGAAATGCTTCCTCCTGCCTGCAGCAGACAGATGACATCATCTCAACCTAGGCAAACTGGAGCATAGGGATGGGTTTTTAATAACACGTTTTTATACAAGTTAAAATAATTTTTTTTTTGCTATAAAATTACTTTATATATATTTTAGCAGAGACCCTAGAAAATAAAATGGCGATCGTTGCAATATTTTATGTCACACGGTATTTGTGCAGCGGTTTTTCAAAGCGGATGAAACTTCGGTAAACCCAGAAGACACGGGAAGCGGATGAGATTTCTGTAAACCCGGAAGACACGGAAAGCGGATGAAACTTCGGTAAACCTGGAAGACACGGGAAGCGGATGAGACTTTGGTAAACCTGGAAGACACGGGAAGCGGATGAGATTTCTGTAAACCCGGAAGACACGGGAAGTGGATGAGACTTCGGTAAACCCGGAAAACACGGGAAGCTGATCAGACTTTGGTAAACCCGAAAGACACGGGAAGCGGATGAGACTTCTGTAAACCCGGAAGACACGGAAAGCGGATGAGACGTTGGTAAACCCGGAAGACGCGGGAAGCGGATAAGACTTCGATAAACCCGGAAGACACGGGAAGCGGATGAGATTTCTGTAAACCCGGAAAACACGGGAAGCTGATGAGACTTCGATAAACCCGGAAGACACGGGAAGCGGATTAGATTTCTGTAAACCCGGAAGACACGGGAAGCGGATGAGACTTTGGTAAACCCGGAAAACACGGGAAGCTGATCAGACTTCGATAAACCAGGAAGACACGGGAAGCGGATGAGACTTCTGTAAACCCGGAAGACACGGAAAGCGGATGAGACGTTGGTAAACCCGGAAGACGCGGGAAGCGGATGAGACGTTGGTAAACCCGGAAGACATGGGAAGCGGATAAGACTTCGATAAACCCGGAAGACACGGGAAGCGGATGAGATTTCTGTAAACCCGGAAAACACGGGAAGCTGATGAGACTTCGATAAACCCGGAAGACACGGGAAGCGGATTAGATTTCTGTAAACCCGGAAGACACGGGAAGCGGATGAGACTTTGGTAAACCCGGAAGACACGGGAAGCGGATGAGACTTTGGTAAACCCGGAAGACACGGGAAGCGGATGAAACTTCGGTAAACCCGGAAAGCGGATGAGACGTTGGTAAACCTGGAAGACACGGGAATCGGATGAGACTTCGGTAAACCCGGAAGACAGGGGAAGCAGATGAGATTTCTGTAAACCCGGAAGACACGGAAAGCGGATAAGACGTTGGTAAACCCGGAAGACACGGGAAGCGGATGAGACTTCTGTAAACCCGGAAGACATGGGAAGCGGATGAGACTTCTGTAAACCCGGAAGACACGGGAAGCGGATGAGACTTTGGTAAACCCGGAAGACACGGGAAGCGGATGAGACTTCGGTAAACCCAAAAGACACAGGAAGCGGATGAGACTTCGGTAAACCCAAAAGACACGGGAAGCGGATGAGACTTCGGTAAACCCGGAAGACACGGGAAGTGGAGGAGACTTTGGTAAACCCCGGAAGACACGGGAAGCGGATGAGACTTTGGTAAACCCGGAAGACACGGGAAGCTGATGAGATTTCTGTAAACCTAGGAAACACGGGAAGCTGATGAGACTTTGGTAAACCCGGAAGACACGGGAAGCGGATGAGACTTCTGTAAACCCGGAAGACACGGGAAGCGGATGAGACTTCTGTAAACCCGGAAGACACAGGAAGCGGATGAGACTTCTGTAAACCCGGAAGACACGGGAAGCAGATGAGACTTCGGTAAACCCAAAAGACACGGGAAGCGGATGAGACTTCGGTAAACCCGGAAGACACGGGAAGCGGATGAGATTTCTGTAAACCGAAAGACACGGGAAGCGGATGAGACTTCGGTAAACCCGAAAGACACGGGAAGCGGATGAGACTTCGGTAAACCCAGAAGACACGGGAAGCGGATGAGACTTTGGTAAACCCGAAAGACACGGGAAGCGGATAAGATTTCGATAAACCCGGAAGACACGGGAAGCGGATGAGACTTTGGTAAACCCGGAAGACACGGGAAGCGGATGAGACTTTGGTAAACCCAGAAGACACGGGAAGTGGAGGAGGGGGCGCACCTCTCCTGCTTCCTATAAAAGGGATCTTGTGGCGAATGCGCTGCTGAGACCACTTTTATATGAAAGCCGGCTGCTAGCTGTAAATAACGATACCATGGTTATGGCGGATAGCTGTTGCCATTACCCCGATATTTAACGTCAAAGTAATGATGTATATTTACAGTTAGGCGGTCGGTAAGTGGTTAAAAAAGAAAAAATGATACAGTTACTGTTTAGTTCACTTTAAATATAACCGGAGGTGTCATCAAATTCCTTTTATGAAAGCAGATATTTTTTCATGTTTTTATTTGCACTGCCGTAACGTACATTTATTGTTCTAGACAATCCGCGGATTCTCAGAGATCCTTCCTGTAAAGCGGCGCGTGTTTTCTCAGTGATTAATACCCCAATCACACAGCACGCCAGACGCTTCCTTATGATTCAACCCGGGGAGCAGCTGAGACGCCTCGAACCTCTCCCGTCATCAATCCGCCTGCGGTGACTCGCTCATCCAAGGCCCAAAGCCTTCATGCATGACCCACATCAGCAACGTCTGGGACACTGGGGGGTCAGGGAAACCGGGGTCACCGCCACTAGCGCCCAGACAGCTGCTCCATTCATATTCCTGAATTATACGCTGACAGCGGGGAGCAGACGAGGAAATCGGACCGTTATTAGAATACAACACAAAAACACAGTATGGATGTCCTGGGTCGTGTATAATCAAAGGGGTACCAACATCCCGGAGGGGCGTCTAGGGTCCTATTTGACCAGGGGCACCTTCAGGCAGACAAATTAAAAATGTGGAGGGGCTGGGTAGGATACCAGGATAACCATTTTGGATCAAATCCAAGTCTAATACAATCTTTTTTTAAGTGAAAAATTAATTAATAAGTCTAAAAAGCGCCAGCAGTTTGTGCAGAGCTTTACAAGATAGAGGGAGGCACATTATGACGACAAAATAATTAATAGATTGATTGACAAGTAGATACAGTATTTATACAATGTTTCTGTCTACTGCATCTAAATGTATCATTTCCATATCTCAAAGGAGATTAGGGTTTCTCAGCAGATCTGGGGCACTCAGCTATAGTACTGGGGCGGTGAGAAAAAATACCTGGGGCACTCATCAGAAGACCTGGGGCACTCATCAGAAGACCTGGGGCACTCATCAGAAGACCTGGGGCACTCATCAGAAGACCTGGGGCACTCAATAGAAGACCTGGGGCACTCAATAGAAGACCTGGGGCACTCAATAGAAGACCTGGGGCACTCAATAGAAGACCTGGGGCACTCAATAGAAGACCTGGGGCACTCAGCAGCAGACATAGAGCACTAAGCAGAAGACCTGAAATGCTCAACAGAAGACCTGGAGCACTCAATTGAAGGTGTAATGTACTAAGCAGAAGACCTGGGGCACTCAATAGAAGACCTGAGGCACTCAATAGAAGACCTGAGGCACTCAATAGAGAAGACCTGAGGCACTCAATAGAAGACTTGGGGCACTCAATAGAAGACCTGGGGCACTCAATAAAAGACCTGGGGCACTCAATAGAAGACCTGGGGCACTCAGCAGCAGACATAGAGCACTAAGCAGAAGACCTGTTCCACTCTGCAAAAGACCTGGAATGCTCAACAGAAGACCTGGAGCACTCAATTGAAGGTGTAAAGTACTAAGCAGAAGACATGGGGCACTCAGAAGACCTAGGGCAATCAATAGAAGACCTGGGGCACTCAATAGAAGACCTGGGGCACTCAATAGAAGACCTGGGGCACTCAATAGAAGACCTGGGGCACTCAGCAGCAGACATAGAGCACTAAGCAGAAGACCTGTTCCGCTCTGCAAAAGACCTGGAATGCTCAACAGAAGACCTGGAGCACTCAATTGAAGGTGTAAAGTACTAAGAAGAAGACCTGGGGCACTCAATTAAAGACATAGAATACTAAGCAGAAGATCTGGGGCACTCAGCAATAGACTTAGGGAAGTAAGAAAATATACCTAGGACACTCATACAAGACATGGAAGACTCAATAGAAAACCTAGGGCACTCAGCCGAAGACCTGTGGCACTCAATAGAAGACCTGGGGAACTCAATAGAAGACCTGGGGCACTCAATAGAAGACCTGGGGCACTCAATAGAAGACCTGGGGCACTCAATAGAAGACCTGGGGCACTCAATAGAAGACCTGGGGCACTCAGCGGCAGACATAGAGCACTGGAATGCTCAGCAGAAGACCTGGAGCACTCAATTGAAGCTGTAGAGTACTAAGCAGAAGACCTGGGGCACTCAGTAGAAGATGTAGAATACTAAGCAAAAGATCTGGGGCACTCAGCAATAGACCTAGGGCAGTGAGAAAATATACATAGGACACTCATACAAGACCTGGAACACTCAATAGAAAACCTGGAGCACTCAGCAGAAGACCTGGGGCACTAGGCAGGGGACGTAGAGCACTAAGCTGAAGACTTGTGACACTCAGCCGAAGACCTGTGGCACTCAACAGTAGACCTGGTCCACTCTGAAGAAGACCTGGAATGCTCAACAAAAGACCTAGAGCACTCAATTGAAGGTGTAGAGTACAAAGCAGAAGACCTGGAGCA
The DNA here is from genome assembly GCA_028564925.1 of Lithobates sylvaticus. Lineage (NCBI taxonomy): Eukaryota > Metazoa > Chordata > Amphibia > Anura > Ranidae > Lithobates > Lithobates sylvaticus. The sequence goes on from CM053027.1 coordinate 27,693,781, forward strand.
CTCAGTAGAAGACCTAGGTCACTCAAATGAAGATGTAGAATACTAAGCAAAAGCAGAAGACCTGGGGCACTCAGCAGAAGACCTGGGGCACTCAGCAGAAGACCTGGGGCACTCAACAGTAGACCTGGTCCACTCTGAAGACCTGGAATGCTCAACAAAAGACCTGGAGCACTCAATTGAAGGTGTAGAGTACAAAGCAGAAGACCTGGAGCACTCAGTAGAAGACCTGGGGCACTCAGCAGAAGACCTGGGGCACTCAGCAGAAGATGTAAAGCAGAAATCAGAAGTACTGGGACACTCAGCAGAAGACTTGGTACACTCAGCAGAAGACCAGCAGCCCTTAATTGAAGATGTACAGCACTAAGCAGTAGACCTGGGGTACTTTGCGGAAGACCTGGAACACTCAACTAAAGACCTGGATAGTTCTGCAGAAGACATAGGGCACTGAGCAGTAGACCTGGGACATTCAGCTGAAGACTTGAAGCACTCAGTAGAAGACACGGGGCACGTACAGGACACCTGGAACACTTGGTAGAACACCTGGGGCATTCAGAAGAAGACTTGGGGTACTCAGTAGAAGACCTAGAGCACCCGAAGTCTAACGTATGGACTGTATTTTATGGTGTATGCGTGTTAACATTTGTGCTAAGGTTTACATGCAGAACAAAGCAAATGTACCCTATTGGGAGTACAAGAGTCACCTGCATCCCAGTAACACTAAGCAGCAATGGCTGCCTGCATCATAGCAACCAATAGACTGCATTATCACTGTACACTTTCCATAAACATTACATTTATATACAGCGTCTAGGCAGCCTCAATGCTGGCGGTGGAAATCTCCATTTTACATTATAAAACTCAATACGTTGTGTACAGAGACCTAAAAGTGATTAATAAGGGCTTATTCCGACCTATGTCTTGCAGTAAAACATGCAATACACCAAAAATGCATGCAATACAGTGTAGTGCATTGAGGAACTTTTCATTGTGAATGGAACCGCAACCAATGTAACTGCCCCAATGTAACTGCCATAGAGGATACTGTGCAGCTCAGTGTACATTCTAAAGAAGATTGCCAACAAGAGGGTATGTTTGCTTTATTGCAGAAGAGACATAGCAATGCTTTTCCAGTTTAGTTCCACTATAAATACCGTTCATGTCTTTTCAGTGATCCGGACGTGATGAGCGGCAGAAAACTCTGCAGCCATAAAAACCAAAAATAAAACGTCGCCAGTGATATTAATAAGGACTTAACGAGGACATTAAACTCTTCCACGGTTCACATAACGGGAAGTAAGTAATCACTTCTATCCTAAAGTCGTGGACATAAAAGCTTGTCTTTATTATGATTGGGACATTTGTCTATCTAATCTACAATGAGCTAAATCTAATCTTTAAAAACCCAATTCAGCTTTGAATTTTGTCTCAGGTGGAGCGTAGAGGTTAAAGTGTAAAATAATATATCATGTAAGGAACCTCAGGTTCTTGCTTAAATCCCACCACCATCTGCTAATCCTCCATTCTGATTGTCGGTGGACAGGTGCGCTACTCCCAAAGCCCAACTACAGAAATGTTTGTTTCTGTGTTTTATAGCTTTCAATAAAGTTGGTAAGAATCAAAACATTTGGTCAAATTTTTATTAGCTGTCTGTATCCTCATTGCGGAGATTTACCCTCCCTTCCTGTCCTCGGGATACCAGATCAAGAAAGATCGAGACAAGTGACATTGGGAGATTTTTAATTTCTTTGACATTTCAGCCAAAATTGTGAGGTTGCAAAAAAAAAAAAAAAATTGTCAATATGCATTGGGGTTAATGTATGTAACGGAGGTCAGAGATATTAGATTTTTCTTTTCTTTTATGAAATTGACAATCCCTAATCCAGATGCAGTGTGTAAGGAAGTCCACTTATCTGCATACCGTATATACACTTGAGTATAAGCCAAGTTTTTCAGGACATTTTTTGTGCTGAAAGTGCCCCCCTCGGCTTATATTGGAGTCAAGCACTTTTGGAAACCCAGTGGAACCAGCACTAGTCTACAACATATCCAAATTTGGGGTTCCTATAGGGTTGCCACCTGTACGGGATTAACCCGTACAGTCCGGGATTTGAATCATGTGCCCGGTTTTGAGCACCCCTGAAAACAGGACACATTCAGATAGGATCGTGGCTCATAGCTGGAGAGAGGATTAGGTGTTCTCCTCCCTCCAGCTTGCAGGTGGCAATAGAGAGCGGTACTGACTGAACAGTCTCAGCAGCACTGCTGAGGAACGAGCACGGAGTGTGTGGAGCCTGGAAAGAGAAATGAGGAACTTCTTTGCAGTTAGTGATCAGTGAGTACAGGGGGAAAGGGGGTCTCTGGTGTCATATCTGATGTAAGGCGGCTCTGATGTCATATCTGATGTAAGGGGGCTTACATCATATAATCTAATGGTGGGGTCATATCTGATGTAAGGGGGGGGGGGGGGGGGGGGGGCTCTGATGTCATAGCTAATGTAAGGGGGGGGGGCTCTGGTGTCATATCTGATGTAAGGGGGGCTCTGATGTAATATATGATGTAAGGGGGGCTCTGGTGTCATATCTGATGTAAGGGGGGCTCTGGTGTCATATCTAATGTAAGGGGGAGCTCTGGCGTCATATTTAATGTAAGGGGGGCTCTGGTGTCATATCTGATGTAAGGGGGCTCTGGTGTCATATCTGATGTAAGGGGGGGCTCTGGTGTCATATTTAATGTAAGGGGGGCTCTGGTGTCATATTTAATGTAAGGGGGGGCTCTGGTGTCATATCTAATGTAAGGGGGGGGGGGGGGGGCTCTGATGTTATATCTGATGTAAGGGGCCTGTGGTGCTTTTGTTTATAGCGCAAAAAAATAAAAACCGCAGAGGTGATCAAATACCCCCAAAAGAAAGCTCTATTTGTGGGAAAAAAAGGATATCAATTTTGTGTGGGTACAACGCCGTATCGCAAAAAATGGCCTGGTCAGGAAGGGGGTAAATTCTTCCGGGTTAAAGTGTTCGGGTTTGACTTGATGAATAGGTGGCAACCCTAGGTTCCTAGCACCAAGTGTCCCCGAGATAGGGGGCCCCAAAGTCGGTTCGGAAAATTTCATTCTCTGCTGCAGAAAAGTGCTTGACATTTTCCGACCCGACTTTTGGGCCCCCTATCCCGGGGCCACTTGGTGCTAGGAACCCCAAATTTGGGGTTCCTAGCACCAAGTGTCCCCGAGATACAGGGCCCCAAAGTCGGTCAACTGTGTCCATCTGCAGCAATGTCATTTCGGGATCCTTTGGGTCCAGAGATCCCAAATTTTGGCTGCAGCTATGGGGCATCTAGGAACCCTTAACTGCCAAGTTTGAAGTTCAGGCTGCAAATAGGCACAGTGAGGCATGCAAATGGGCACAGTGAGGCATGCAAATGGGCGCAGTGAGGCATGCAAATGGGCATAGTGAGGCATGCAAATGGGCACAGTGAGGCTGCAAATGGGCATTGTTGACCCTCTTTTACACTTACAGTAGCTGCGCATTTCTCACCCTAGGCTTATACTCGAGTCAATAAGTTTTCCCAGTTTTTTGTTGTAAAATTAGGTGCCTCGGCTTATATTCGGGTCGACTTATACTCGAGTATATACGGTAAATTGGTTTGTGAGTTCTTGTATCTCCACATGGGGTAGGACATGAGGCTGCACTCAGTAGGTAGCACATAAATGATTGTTTTCTGTACCAGGAAAGAGCCAGACACCTTGGCACCACCTGAGTTTGAGCTGAGGTCTCTGGCTGAATTCAAAGTACCATGTATAAGGGTGTCAGACCGTGAAGAACTTACTTCAGGGATGGACAGAGGTGCTCATGGCTGCAGGTCTCCTAAGAAGGAGACTAGAAAATACTGGTTAGACAGACTTGGCTTTCTGCACTGCTGGGACTTGTGGTTCTGTGTGGCATTCTGGACACTGGGACTTCACTCCTCCTCGGCTCTTTTTTTCAACTGCTGCCTGTCTGGCCCTCAACTGGACCCGTGATGGAATTGTGAAGGACCCTGCCCTCTGGACCTCCTTTTCCCTGCCAATCTATCTGGCTAAATCTGTATCAAGTAAATGCTTGTGTTATGGACTCGCTGGGTGATAGTGCTACCTAATTGTATGCCCAATTCTTCCAGGACAGACAGACATTTTTGAAAAATGAGGGGGGGAGAGAGAGAATGAAAAAAGGAGGGGAGAGAGAAAAAAAAAACAATATGAATAAATAAAGTAAGAGAGAGAGAGAGAATATGAAAAAAAAAGGAGAGAGAGAGAGGAGATATAATATGAAAGAGAGAGAGAGAGGGAGAATATGAAAAAAAGAAGAAAGGGCGAGAAAAGAAAGAAAGATAAAATCAGAATATCAAACATATAAAAATGTAGAGAGAGAGAGAGAGAGAGAGAGAGAGAAAGATAAATAGATGAAGGAAGGAAGAAAGAAAGGTTGGGAGGAAGCATAGAAGAAAGAGAGGGAGAGAAAAAGAAAAAGAAAAGAAAGAAGAAAAGAAAGAAAGAAATCGAGAGAGAGACACACAGAAAGGTATATAGAGATAGACACATTAGAATAGATAAAAAAGGAGATAATGATAGATACATACATAGAACAACACACTTTTGGGATTATTCTAGAAACTTCCATTACTGTCCCGGTTCTGTCTGTAATCTGAAGTTAGAAGGGAGGACGGAGAAGGATTGGGTCAGAGGAGGAGGTTGTAGAAGACAGACGGACAGATGTTGGACTATTTCTGTCTGTCCATGGCTCTCACTGCCAAAACCATATTCTACACAAAGCCAAAACAGAGCCGCATCAGACTGACCCTCCCTTGTATTCTGCTGACTCGAGGTTTATGGGATGTATAGAATCTAGCCAGCTGTGCTATTATTGAGTCCAGTCTGCGGGGAGGGGAAGGTTTGGGGGAGCCAATGATACAAATGGTGTATTACAGTAATAATACAACCTTACTAGAAAGCAGGACATTGTTTAAAACAAGGGCTCTTTGTCTTGTTTTATCTATGCAGCTAATACTCCATGAAACAGCTTGTGCAGGAGCTGGGCAAGGAAGTCCTCATACCATCATGGGAACCAAACTTTTCACCAAGCTCAGACCTAAGCAGCTATGAAGAGGGAGGACCGGGTCAATGGGTAGACAGAGGAGGCACCTGCCTTGGGTACCTCACGGGGGGGGGGGGGGGGGGGTAATTATCATCCTCAAGCCCCTACAAAGGGTGGTCATGCATCTGGCCACTCCATTACTGGTTCCATGTGAATCTCATCCTGGCCTCCGAACTTAATCCCCCCTCCCCCCAATGCCTTTTTAATGTGTGGCTTGCTGCCTATTGGTCTGTGGTGCCAGACCATTCTCTGAATACCACCCAGGCCAAGAGGCCTACCCTACAATACAACTCCCACTAAAAATCTATCTTTCCAGTGTAGCACCCTCCTAGGTAGTTACTAGAAGAGAGTATAGTTTTCGATCTTTCTGCTTGCCAGGAAGACGGTCAGCTAAAACTTAGAGTGCTCTCTGCCTACCACGGAGCAGGATCTATTGGTTAGGTCTGCTCATTGCACTCAGATGCAGCTCAGCTTGTTCTGACTGTCCCCTGCTGGTCCAATAGATAGGCATGTTGGACAGTGTGAGGGGACCTGACAAGTGGGTGTACAGGTTTTGGCAATTGGTAGAGGAAAAGTGCTGCATTGCATGTTGGGATACTGTATATAAGGCCAGAGTACATGTGCTCAGAGTTAGTTGAGTCCAGGAGGGAGGGGGCGGCTGCCCTCTCCTCCGCAGAGGCAGTCATGCGGCCCTGGGTGGCCGACCCAAAGGCCTAAAGAGAGAAGCTGAACCCGGAGGTACTGCAGAGCTAACTGGAAGGGAGACACCAGGAAGGATCTGATTCTGGCCTACTGTGAGTACGGATCTGTATCTTTGGGGCCTGTCGAGTGAGGGCCACCCCCTTCAGCTAGAAGAGTCAGTGGACGGGTGTCAGTAAAGTTAGAGAGTAATTTAGTGGATCAAGTCTGCTGCTAGTGAGAGCAAGAAGACTTAATTCCTCCATACATGTGGCTGTATGGTTAAAGCCGTGTGACTGCTTTAGCAAGTAATCCGGTGAGGTCAAGTGAGAGTTGTCCTCATCCTCTGTGAATAGTCCAAGTTGGAGTATCCCACCCATCCTTTTTCCCATCCAAGTTCTAAATAAAATACAAAAACACAAATACCCTGGACTGGTCATTGAGTAACGAGCAAGCAGGAGTAAGGGTGAGACAAGTGGGAACCCCTAGCAACCAAGTGGGAAATCCTCAGCAACCAAGTGGCAAACCCTCAGCAACCAAGTGGCAAACCCTCAGCAACCAAGTGGCAAACCCTCAGCATCCAAGTGGGAACCCTCAGCAATTAAGTTGGAACCATCAGCAACCAGAGAGAGGCCTATGAATTCAACACTCAGCAAGCCCTACGGGGACAGTGCTACACCAGCTTTTGAAGGTGTGGGAAAGGGTTAGATCCTCCTTATGACTTGAAGTGTATGGAGGAAAGCCCCACACTCATATTGTCCCACAAAATGGGAAATAAAACGCGTTTCAGGGGTTACAAGGCCCTTCATCAGGGCTATGAATGGCAGCTGCCTTGCATGGAGCAACACAGAGACCCCGTGATGGGTCTAATATAAGGTATGTGTTGAAAACGGAAACGTTTTATTTAACCCCTACGCAAATATGTGGGCTCTCAGTGGGTGGACCTGGGCACAGAGCGGGCGTGTTTTTTGCATTCCAATTAGCTAACACAGCTGTACCGAGAGCGTGCACCCTGCGTGCTCCTGGCACAGTGACTGGTGGCTAATAGATCCCGATCGCTTCTTGCAATCGGGAGCTTTCCAATCATGCAATTTCCATGACACTCAATCATGGCAGTCACATAATCATAAACCCCACCCTGCCTCCCCACATCTGAAACCTCTTAAGGGGCCGGGAGGCGCCAGCACAAAAGGGTTAAAAATCTAATTTGCATGTTTATGGGGGGGGGGGGGGGGGGGGTGAAGGCAAAATATAAGCAACACGTTAAAGCTTCCTGAGATGTTAGCGGTCAAGTTTCTATATTTTTGCGAATTCTGGTCACCAGGCCGGTGAAGTTCTGGAGACTCGGTGAAGATAATTGACAGTGACAAGTGCCTCCTTGCAGTGTTTTATCACCGGGAGAAGTAGAAGAAAGGACGGGGGAGTTACGGGTTTATTTGCTGCTTTAGCGAATCGCGGAGAGAAATGAAACGCGTTCTAATGAACCTTGTAAAGGCGTCTCCTGGTAACGCGGCTTTTGTGTGAAGAGTTTCATGTAAATTCTAACCTCTACGTCTGCGTTTTATAAGATCAATACGCGCAAAGTCTCTGTTCACCGAGAGCCGTGACCTTCACATCATTACCGGGACACCAGAGAGGCAGGTAGAACAAGCACGGCACTTATCTCCCCACTTCTGTCTGCACACACATCGCATTTCAACTCGACAAAAGATTTGTCAAGAATTGTGCATAATCCCTCCACCACCCCTGCTATGCTGCGCGGGGAGGGTGACAACACTTTGTAGAGGCTGCAATTCTTAAAGCTGAACCCCAGACAGATATAAAATAAACAAATTGATACATCTCTGTAATCATTAATACGTCAATAAATGGATCTGTTAAATGCAAGCAGTGTAAGTACCTGAATGTGAACAGGGATCGTTCCCTTGCAGTCTCTGTACAGCAGGGCTGGAGTGCGAAAGGAAGACGCAGCACGAGGAGCCAATCAGTTCATGTGTTGAGAAGAATCATGCTGATAGGTGAAGAGAGTAGAGTAACAGATGAGATGAGCTCAACCCTGTGCTGCTTCTCCTTTCACTGTCTGCACCGCCTGTGCAAAGTGATCTCTATATAGCCGCATGGATCAACTTTCACTTTACAGCTGGGTGGCGGCTGAGGAAAACAGGCTACTGCAGCCATCAGCTGGTGTTTAACCCTTCACTTTTTGCATGTACTATGTAAGTCCAAAGAATTGAAGTAGTTAAAGGGTGTTTGGCTAATACCTAATTTTTGGGTTTGGATAGTGGTGATGGATTAGAAGACCTGTCAGATTTTACTATCATTTTGGGCTACATTAAAGGGAACTCTCCTTACTTCCTGTCCTGATAAAAATGGTTGCACCAGACAGGAAGTGAGGTTCAAACAGGGTATCCTTTTCCTATAACCCTACCGGTAACCCTTCCTGTTACAGTAGCACTAACCCCCTGTTACCCAACACATTACCCTCCCTGTTACATAACACTAATACCCTATAACCCAACACTAACCTCAACATTACTCTTCTGTTACCCAGCACTAACCCTCCTTGTTACCCAGCACTAACCCTCCCTGTAACACAACACTAACCCTCTCTGTTACCTAACATTAATCCCCCATAAACCAACACTAACCATCCCGTTACTCGACATTACTTACCCTATTACCCAACACTAACCCACCCTGTTAACCAACACTAACTCTCCCTGTTAACCAACACTAACCCTCCCTGTTACCCATTGCTAACTCTCCCTATAACCCAACACTGACCCTCCCTGTAAGCCTAATGCTAATCTTACTATAACCCAACATTAACCCCCCCCCTGTAAACCAACCCTAATCCTTCTGTAACCCACCACTAACCCTCTCCTTATCCAACACTAGCCCTCACTGAAACCCAGCACTAACCCTCCCTGTTACCCAACACTAAGCTGTCCTGTAACCCAACACAGACCCTCCCTGTAACCCTAATGCTAATCCTCCCATAACCCCCTGGTAACCCAACACTAACCCTACCGTTACTCAACATTACTCTCCCTGTTACCCAGCACTAACCCTTCATGTCAGCCAAGACTAACCCTCCCTGTAACCCAACATTAACCCTCCCAGTTATCCAACACTAACCCTCCCTGTTACCCAACACTAACCCTCCCTGTTACCTAACAGTAATACCCCATAACCTACCATTAACCCTCCCATTATTCAACTCTAACCCTCCCTGTAACCCAACACTAAACCTCCCTGTAACCCAACACTAACCCTCCTTGTTACCCAGCACTAACCCTCCCTGTAACACAACACTAACCCTCTCTTTTACTCAACATTAATCCCCCATAACCCAACACTAATCCTCCCGTTACTCAACATTACTCTCCCTATTACCCAACACTAACCCACCTTGTTAACCAACACTAACCATCCCTGTTAACCAACACTAACCCTCCCTGTTACCCAACACTAGACCTCCTGTTACCCAACACTGACCCTCCCTGTAACCCTAATGCTAACCCTACCATAACCCAACATTTACCCCCCCCCCCCCCTGTAACCTAACCCTAACCCTTCTGTAACCCAACACTAACCTCCCCTGTTAACCAGCACTAACCCTCCCCTTACCCAACACTAGCCCTCATTGTAACCCAACACTAATCCTCCCTGTTACCCAACACTAAGCTGCCCTGTAACCCAACACTAACCCTCCTTGTTACTCTAAAACGAACCCCCCCTGTAACCCAACACTAACCCCCTGCTAACCCAACACTAACTCTGCTGTTATCCAACCCTTCCTGTTTACCAACACTAACCCTCTCTGTTACCCAACACTTACCATCCCTATAACCCAACACTAACCCCCCGTTACCCAACACTAGCCCTTCCTGTAACCCTAACACGAATCCTCCCTGTTACCCAACGCTAAACCTGCCTGTAACCCAACACTGACCCTCCCTGTAACCCTAATGCTAATCCTCCCACATCCCAAATTAACCCCCCCTGTAACCCATACCATCCCTGTTAACCAACACTAACCCCCCGTTACCCAACACTAGACGCCCCTGTAACCCCAACACTAACCCCCTGTTTCCCAGCACTAATCCCCCTGTAACCCTAACAATATTCCTCCCTGTAACCTTAACACTAACTTTTCCTGTTCCTAAACCTATCCTTATATCACCATCAGTGATATCATCATTAAGATAATCTTGTGGCATCTGCTCTAAAGCAGCACTTTTTCCTTTACAAAAGTTAAAGCTGAACTCAAGACAAACAGCTTAATACAGGGATGTACATATATAGGAAATATGTTATCTGCCAAAAGATTTGTACCTTTTTCCCATCCAGTCCTGAAATTTACACAGCTCTGACACACAGCATAGTGCTGTCTAGCAGGGCAGAAGACCTGAGTTTTCTCTGCTGCACTTCAGGAACAGGTCTTGTCTCTCCCCTAGCCTGTGGCTGGACAGTGATGGGAGAAGAACACTGATGAGCACACGATTCTGTCCCTCTGCTCTCTCCTCCTATCAGCATGCACTTTGCACTGCAGCACTACTGATTGGCTCCTCATAGTGCTCCTCCCTCCTCCAGTCTGAACTCTGCTGCACAAGGAGTGCAAAATGCTGATACCAAGCAGGTAATGACACTTTTTGTATTTTAAAAATATATTTAATCATGTAATAATGGATACAGAGCTGCATTCGTTTGTGCCTTTTATATCTCTATGGAGTTCAGCTTTTTACACAAATATATGTCAGGAGACACACTATGGTGGCCTCCTATGAAATCAGGGTGGCCGCATGAAAGCGGCGATGGAAAGAATTTCATTACAGTAACTTTCGGGTTTTCTCGGCTCGACATAAATAAAGCCTCCCCCCCCCTTGTGGGGCTTACGGCGAGGCTGGAAGCTACGAGCGGAATTTAAATCCTGCACAGCTGGGACCGTCCTGCCGTTTCTACCATTTCAAAAAGGTACGTTTTTCCCTTTCAACCCTCCATGCGCTCCTCGCCGCACTATAAAGGGAACATATCAGCCTGTGATTCCAGTCCTCCCTGCTGGGATCCAGCCTCGTCCCTGCGATTCTCACCTGAGCCTCCACCGTGGATATTGACGTTGGCAGCAGAACAGAAGGGAACATCAGACAAACAGCTGGCGCAGGGCGTTTAGCCAGGAGATTGAGCGAAGGGGGAGGGGGATGGGGGGGGCGACAAGTTAAATTGAGGCGAGAACTGCGATATTTTACTTTTATACGATCGAACAGCTGAAAGGACAAAAATCTGAATGTTGCAATTTTCCCTTGACTTAAACAGAAAAAATACTATATATATATATATATATATATATATATATATATATATATATATATATTGTCGGAGCCCTCGGTCCATAACGATGTGAAGGAGCAAAACATAAACACGCCACAAGACAGACAACAAACTAGACCTGAAGTGTGCCCTGGTCTACCGTAAGGTAAGCCCTGGTGAGCTGGGCCGTGAGGCCCTTTCTGCTAGGAGAGTAGTTAAGAAAAGGGCGCTTACCTGAGAAGTAATGGCTGTTTCTGTAGAGAACCATATCAGAGTGTTCTGAGAAAGGGAATGGGTGGGCGGGTACGGCGCGCTAGAACCGACACCAGCCTCGTGGAGAGGTCTGGTATTTATACCCTCCGGGCTCCTCCCATAATTGCAGGCCACCATGCTGGCCTTCCTATTTATGGTCGGAGCCCTCGGTCCATAACGATGTGAAGGAGCAAAACATAAACACGCCACAAGACAGACAACAAACTAGACCTGAAGTGTGCCCTGGTCTACCGTAAGGTAAGCCCTGGTGAGCTGGGCCGTGAGGCCCTTTCTGCTAGGAGAGTAGTTAAGAAAAGGGCGCAAAAGACTTGTTTTTAGGGAGGTAATGGTTTATTTGTTTGGTAGCGGCAAATGCTACAAGGCAAGGTTACTGAAGGCCCGGGACATTTCAGTCTGGGGATCGGGAACGTAACGGGCAAAACAGGTGGACTTCCATCGTCCCATCCTCCTGATCACGTGATCGGGGACTCCATTGCGGGAGGCCGCGGAGGCTGCTCCGATGCGAAAGGAGTGACCTGAGAATTTCGCTGGGTCAAGACCTAAGTTGCGGAGGAGAATCCTGACGTGCGTGACGAATTGATTGCTACTAAGGGGTCTGACCGGAAATGGTAGCAACGGGCTGTCAGGTGAGGGATCAGGTAGGTGTGCTAGTAGCTGATCTAGAACTGCCACGGGGCACCAGGCGTTGAGAGTTTCGAACAGTTTGATGTCGATGCCTGGGCCAGTCTGCTGCGTTTTGGATGCCTCGAGGTGCAGGATGAAAAAGGTCTGATGGCGTACGAGGTGCCGCCTGCGTAGCGTCTTGCAGCTAGGGCCAGTAACTGAAAACTCGCTGGGCCGTAAGAAGCCGTAGAAGGCCAGGTACATGGCAGCCTGGATGACCAGGCTGGGAAAAAGGCCAAAAGGGGAATGCGAGAGCATGATCGATAAATCCCGGAAAATGGCACCGGTTACTGGGAGGCGTTTGGCATTGACCTGCGGCTGTTTTTTTGAGGATGCCGCGCAGGATTGCCTTGACTGCGTGGGAAGCGAACAAAGATGGTTTAGAAGGGTCTTGTAAGGAAATGAAGTGCTGGATACCGGCTAGATAAAGTTTGATGGTATTGTGTGATAACGCCAGCCGAGTGTAGCAGTGGGAAATGAAGGCTAGGATATGGTGGAGGTCCCCTGGTGACCCCCCGTGGCATGTGTCCAGAAACCGTAGGTACGTCCTCCAAGCAGCTTGGTAGGCTTTCAGCGTGTTGTGTGACAATGAGAGGTTTATGAGACTGGTGGCGCCGTGAAGGTGGTGACTCAGACTGGGGTTAGTTGAGACCAGTGAGGGATAGCGGACATAGTCGGATCGGGTCCGGATTCTTGTAATGCATGATGTGGGGGTGGCGGGGGCGACAGCTGGTGGAGTGGGGGTAACTTGCTGGAGCTCCAAGGTCCCCACTCTGGCCTGGACGTCAGAGATGGTAGTTGATAGGGAGGAGACCAGCGTGTGTAGCTGGGACACTGCCGAGGCAATTGATTGTAGTGATGCCTGCGTGTCTGGTGGGTTTGGTGGGGATGGGCTTGGGAACAGTAGCCTGAACAGTTCAGCTTTCCTGGCCGTGATGGGGTAGGGGATGTTCCTGCGCCTCAGCTCGGCTGAGAGTCTGGGGATGGTCCAAGCTCTGAAGGCTTGTGCGAAGTTGTCTGCCGGGCCCGCTTCGGGAGGTGATGGGGCGGGGTTGAGATTGTCGCTGCCGGCCAGAGACATGGCGTCTGCTAGAATAAAAAAGGGGGGGGGGATGCATGTTTCTCTCGTTTACTTTTTTTTTTTTTTTTTTTTTGAGTTTTAAGTTTTGAAGGGCAGGAGAGGATGTATCTGTTTTTGTGGTTTGCGGAAATATGAAGGGGGGAGGGGGGCAGGGCGGGATGCCTGTGTGACGGGCATTGGGGACAAACGGTTTGCGCGCGTGCGCTGAGTGGGATGTTCCATGGGCCTATATGTAAACTCGGAGGATGCGTGACGCCCGAGGTAAGCCAGGAGGTGACTGGCCGGGTGGCTGATGCTCGGGTGTCCGTCTGTGCTCGGCACGGACTGGTTAACCAGAGCCCCCCCCAGGGCGGCACTGGGGGGAGTGGCTACTGATTGGTTTGCTAAGTAGGAATGTTTCGATCTGTAGTAATTTGACGTGGGTTCGGTCAGCTAATACTTGCACTGCCAGCAAGTCATGAGATTAGGTGACCTTGTCTGCGTAGTGAAGGCTTGTGCTTCGAAAAATAGAGTGATATGCATAGAAGTATGTGACAGTTACTAACGCCTGGAAATTTTTATCAAAACTATGGTGTTCTGCGTGGATGGGAAGGGGAGATGTGTGAACGAAGCAGGATACCGTTCGACGGTATGGTGAGAATCGGGGATGCGCGTGAGCGCTGGGTGAGTTTGTTTCATTGGCCTGTGGAACTCAAAGAATGCGTGACAACCGAGGTAAGCCAGGAGGTGACTGGCCAGGTAACCGATGCTCGGGTGTCCGTCTGTGCTCGGCACGGACTGGTTAACCAGAGCCCCCCCAGGGCGGCACTGGGGGGAGTGGCTACTGATTGGTTTGCTAAGTAGGAATGTTTCGATCTGTAGCAATATGACGTAGGTTCGGTCAGCTAATACTTGCACTGCCAGCAAGTCATGGGATTAGGTGACCTTGTCTGCGTAGTGAAGGCTTGTGCTTCGAAAATAGTGTGACATGCATAGAAGTATGTGACAGTTACTAACGCCTGGTGCTGAGCCGAATAAGTATGTGTGACAGGGATATGTAGTGAAAAGGTGTGTGAAGAGAATGGAAAACTGAAACAACGACAACCTACGCACCTGCTTGCTGCCCTAGTGATAGAGTCTCTGTTGGGGTCTAGCCTGGGAGACCTGGTGCCTATGGTGGGGTGACATGAAATTATTTGTGAGAGATGGGTTGCAAGAGCTGATTCGGGGCCGTAGTTGACCCCCTGGTGAAGAGATGCAAGCCCTCGAAATTACCTGGAAAGAGAAAGGGGTGGTCCGATCCTGTTGTATAGGAGACCAAGGGACGACTTACTGACCTAAGGGAAAGGTGAAAAGGGATAGAGAAAGGCGTGAGTAGCTGAAGTTTGCTACTGGGGAAGTTGTGGCAGCGAGGCCAATGGAGATCGAGCTGCAACGATTGCAGAGGTATGTAGGAGGTGGATGTGGGAGCCGTGACACAAACCTGCGGTGAAGCAAGATGTGCGGGGGGCGGCTGTGCCTCACATTGGCTGGGTTGCCGTGGAAGGCAAGGAGTGGACTGTCTTGCTGAGGTTTGCAAGGTGTGGGGGCCCGTTTACACGAACTTGCGGTGGTTGCAAGAAGTGCGTGGGGAGTGCAGTGACATGCTCTGGTGGGTGTGTGTGTGTTTTATTTTGCAAGGTATGGGGGCCCATTTACACGAACTTGCGGTGACTGCAAGAAGTGCGTGGGGAGGGCAGTGACAGATGCTCTGGTGGGTGGGTGTTTTTTTTTTTTTTTTTTTTTTTTGGGGGGGGGGGGCGGGGGGGGGGCGGGGGAGGTGGTGTGGTGAACGTGTGAGTGAGGGGATGCTTGCACTGGGTAGCGGGCGTAACAACCAGTGGAAGTGGGGTGAATTGTGGGGTGGAAAACAAACAATCAATAGCATGGTAGTTGAAATGACTCAGTGGAAAAAACGGGGGTTTCGACGTAGCGACGAAAAAGCATAAATCCTACCTGCGACGCTGAAGCGGAACGAACTGGGGGTGCGATCGGGAATCGAATCCGTAATCTGGAACGAGGAGCGTCGGACAACTCAGGAACGTGTACTGAGTTGCTTGTCGGCCTGGTGACGTGTAATACGGCGCGCTAGAACCGACACCAGCCTCGTGGAGAGGTCTGGTATTTATACCCTCCGGGCTCCTCCCATAATTGCAGGCCACCATGCTGGCCTTCCTATATATATATAGAGAGAGATAGAGAGATATATCTATAGATATATCTCTATATATATAGTGGTGCGTGCATAGAGGGCGCAGGAGCGCGGCCCCCTCTCTCCTGCACCGCTCTATCACCAATAGATAGATTCATGCATTGCATGAATCTATCTATTGTCACCGCTGCCGCCCCTATTCAGGTGTCCGGCCCCTTGTCAGGTGCCGGGCATTTGAATTACAGTGGGGGGGGGGGGGTTTTGGAAGCGCCCCATTAGAGCTGTCAGCTCTTATAGGCGTTCTGATTAGAGCGGTGTGCTCTAATAGGCTTCCATAAGTGTAAACAGCGGGCACAATGCTGTGCGTTCGCTGTTTACACAGTATTGTGTTAGCGAAGCGAATACATCGCTTCCCTAACACTGACCCGCCTCTCAGCCAATCAGGTTGCCGGGTCTGTGTTACCGGTCACCTGATTGGCTGAAGTCACAGGCGTCCAATCATTGCAGAAGACAGGAGGAGCGCGGGAGAAGATATCGAGTCGCAATGAGGAGAAACTGCTCGCCGCCTGACGCCGTCACCAGCTGCACACTGAGACAAGGTAAGTGCTGGTAGATGGCGGGCAGAGGGCACATTGGCAGCATTTAATGGGCACAGTGACAGCACTTGGGGCACAGTGGCAGCATTAGATGGGCACAGTGGCAGCACTTGGGGCACAGTGGCAGCGTTAGATGGGCACAGTGGCAGCACTTGGGGCACAGTAGCAGTGTTTGGAGCACAGTGGCAGCATTTAATGGGCACAGTGGCAGCATTTGAGGCACAATGGCAGCATTTGAGGCACAATGGCAGCACTTGGGGCACAGTGGCAGCGCTAGATGGGCACAGTGGCAGCGTTAGATGGGCACAGTGGCAGCGTTTAATGGGCACAGTGGCAGTGTTAGATGGGCACAGTGGCAGCGTTTAATGGGCACAGTGGCAGCGTTTAATGGGCACAGTGGCAGCATTTAATGGGCACAGTGGCAGCGTTTGATGGCACAGTGAGGCTGTTTGTTTGCGCCCCCCCAAAAAATTTTGAGCACCAGCCGCCACTGATATATATATATATATATATATATATATAGATATATATATATATACAGTATTTCACAAAAGTGAGTACACCCCTCACATTTTTGTAAATATTTTCTTTTATCTTTTCATGTGACAACACTGAAGAAATGACACTTGTCTACAATGTAAAGTAGTGAGTGTACAGCTTGTATAACAGTGTAAATTTTCTGTCCCCTCAAAATAACAGACAGCCATTAATGTCTAAACCGCTGGCAACAAAAGTGAGTACACCCCTAAGTGAAAATGTCCAAATTGGGCCCAAAATGTCAATATTTTGTGTGGCCACCATTATTTTCCAGCACTGCGTTAACCCTCTTGGGCATGGAGTTCACCAGAGCTTCACAGGTTGGCACTGGAGTCCTCTTCCACTCCTCCATGACGACATCACGGAGTTGGTGGATGTTAGAGACCTTGCGCTCCTCCGCCTTCCGTTTGAGGATGTCCCACAGATGCGCAATAGGGTTTAGGTCTGGAGACATGCTTGACCAGTCCATCACCTTTACCCTCAGCTTCTTTAGCAAGGCAGTGGTTGTCTTGGAGGTGTGTTTGGGGTGGTTATCATGTTTGAATACTGCCCTGCGGTCCAGTCTCCGAAGGGAGGGGATCATGCTCTGCTTCAGTATGTCACAGTACATGTTGGCATTCATGGTTCCCTCAATGAACTGTAGCTCCCCAGTGCCGGTGTTCTGTCAAAAAATGTCCACCTATCGAATAGTGTCCGGCCTATACTGCGCAGGCACATCGCTTGCGCAGTACGGAGGACAAGGATATTCGGAAAATCTCCGAAGACGAACGGCGCCTGCGCCGTGAGCCCAGATGCAAGCCCCACCATCCAAGTGGACATAGGGCTGCACAAAGTTAGAGGGCCCCTCGCAGGCTCGGTTCGCTCGCCACGCTTCGGGCATGTCCTCGCTTCACTCGGCTCTTTTTTATTCTAACTCTATGTCCACTTGGATGGTGGGGCTTGAACCTGGACTCACGGCGCAGGCGCCATTCATCTTCGGTTATTTTGGGAATCTGCTTGTGATCCGTACTGCCCATTCGCAGTACACAGCGGACAGTATCCGACGGGGGACACAATGTGACAGGACACCGGCAGCACTCATGCAGCCCCAGACTACGACACTCCCACCACCATGCTTGACTGTAGGGAATTCTATATTTGACCTCCGAAGGTTTGGGTGATTTGGATAGCCATGCCTTCACAATGGAATTTTGCGAGGCTCTCCACTTTCAAGTTGAGAAGTGCTGGGGTTCAAGGGAATGGAAAGCTGCAGTAATGTGTGGAGCAGGGCATAGACCCTTCTATACCATTTCTAAACTATAGGGCATGCCCACCATATGTGAAGGAATGTACCTGTAAATTACCTTAATTTGTTGATGTTGTTTACAAAGATATTTTGAGTCTTTTTAAATTTCAGTTTTCATTAAAAGAATACCTGGTGATCCTGCTATGAAGGTTCTTGGTCAGGTACTATCCTTGGGTGACAACTACCCCCTGCATGCTACAGCAATGCAAACTTCAAGTGGTCATGCCCACACACATTATGCGGACATAAGTCAACGTTGTCACCATCAGGAAGCCACTAATGAACAATGACGTGTAACTGATGCATGTAGACAGGAAGTGGCTGAAAGAGGCTGGATGAGATGCAAAAAAAAGATTGAAAAAAGAAACAAACAAAAGGGATTCCAAGATGCCAGGGAGTGGAGAAAAGGAATTTAAACGGACTAGAAAACGAGGCCAGTGTCTCCTTTCAGATGGACTAGAGTCGATGGCAATGTTCCTGGGGTGGCAGACTTGTTATCATGCCCAAAACAGCACCAATTCAAATAGCAAATATTTACATGGCACTTCAAAATCACTCCAGCAGACCACTGCCTGTCTGCTGTTTACAGCAACCAAATGCCATAATGTTTTTGAATAGGTACTGTATTTGAAAACAAGTATTTGGTGGCCACCAGTGTTGGTCATCTTACTTTAAAAAAGTAATAAGTTACAAATTACTTCTCCCAAAAAGTAATTGCAAAAAAGTAATTAGTTACTCAGCAAAGTAACTGTGACAGGGGTGGCAGCGGTGGTACTTGAGGGGTGGCAGCGGTGGTACTTGGGGGGTGGCAGTGGTGGTGGTGTACTTGGGGGGGTGGCAGTGGTGGTGGTGTACAGTACTTTGGGGGGAAGGGGCGGCGGTGGTACTTTGGGGGGGGGGGGGGGGGCAGCGATGGTGTACTTGGGGGGGTGGCAGGCAGCGGTGGTACTTGGGGGGCTGGCAGCAGTGGTGGTGCCATCCTCTCCCACCACCACCTCTGCCTCTTACTGATCCCATCCCCCACCACCACTGATCTCATCCCTACCCTATCCCCCCCCCCCCATCACCTCTGTTGTAGAAGTGATGGTGAGTGGGTAGGGATGGGATCAGTAAGAAGCAAAGGTGGTGGAGGACTTGGGATGGATCGATTGCACTGCAATTCAAATTGTCAGACAGTCACTTACTTGGATGCCTCCAGGGATGCCTTTCCTCATGGGGAGAGAGAGAGAGAGACCCTCCCCTTCACTCGATTGGTGTCAGCTGACTTCATTTTTCAGTGTCCACCCCGCCTCCCTACATTCTCTCTCTCAGGATAGGCTTGGTGGGATGGGACGGTCCAGACAGTCTCTCTGAGTCTCAGCCTCTTCTCAGCTCAGCGGGCGAAAGCCCCTCTCCCCGCAGCGGAACGAACGACCAGGCAGCACGGCCACAGCGGGCCTCCCGGGCGGTAGATGTAATTGCGGTAACGCCGCCCAAGTAATGGGAACTGCTTCACCATGAGGGGAAGAGTAATCAGTTAGTTACTCGTTACCCTCTAAAGTAACTGCGTTAAGTAACTCTGTTTATTTTAACTGAGTTACTTACATCACTGGTGGCCACCATTAGAATTTTTTTCAGAAAAAAATAATAAAAGCAATATGCAACATGGTGGCCTCCATCAATCTTGGTTATATAATTCTCTTCTAGACTACTGAATGTCTCCTTATACCAGATGAGCTGTATGGAAAGCTTCCTTCCAACCTTATTAGAGGCCTTCAGGCTTCTGCATCTCTCAAAGTGGCCAAGACTATCCTAGAATGTATATTATTAGTACATGGTTATACGGTCACAGAGTGTACACCAGTCTCTCTCAACCTTTTTAAGACAGAGGAACCCATGAAATAATGTTCCCATCTCAGGGCTCATAATCGACATCCCAGTTTCTCCCAAAGGTGTTCAGTAGGGTTGAGGTCGGGGCTCTGTGAGTCCACACCAAACTGGTCAAACCATGTTTTTATGGTGCTGGCTGTGTTCATGGGCACAGTCATACTGGAACAGAAAAGAACCTTCCCCAAACTGGTACCACAAGGTTGGAATATGTCTGTGAAGGTTCGTATTTATTCAGGTCATAGTATTTCTAGTAGTAGTCAAATTCAGCTGGTCTTGTTCTGTAATGTTGAAGATGTTTCGCAGTTTCTCCAAGTCCCCTCTTCTTCATCATCTCTACCATCTTTGCCTAAACATGAACAAGGTAGAAAGGGCACAATTTTCTACAATGTCTCTGTATGTTGTAGCACTAACTGTACCCTTCACTGGAAACATCTGAACTCAATCAGGGGTACAAACAATCCAAAAAGGTATTCAATGCATTTTGGGCGTCCAAGCACTCCCTTCATCAAGGTTAGAAAGCACATTTCCATATCAATCTGATATCGATACAATATTCTCTCCACAGGGAGATCTCCTACTGTATTGATTTCAGATAATATGGAAATCATCGTGTTCTTTCTAGCCCTGATGAAGGGGGCACTTGAACCCCTAAAACATGTTGGATACCTTTGGATTGTACCCCTGACTTAAAGCTTAAATAAAGCTGTATCTAGACCTTTTATGCCACGTACACACGATCGGACTATCCGGCGTACTTAGTCCGATGGACTTAGTCTGGTGGACAACCTGCCAGACTTTCCAGCGGAGGTCCGCCGGACTTTCCGAACGCGTGGACTTGCCCACACACGCCCGGACTTTTGGCGGAGGTCCGCCGGACTTTTGAAATGAACGGACTTGCCCACACACGGAGTAAAGTCCGTTCATTTTGAACGTGACTCCAGGTAGACGGGACTAGCGAAGGAAGTCAATGCCGCCGCCTCCCTCGGCGAGATTAACACCTTGCTAGCCCCGTCGCCTGGTATGAATTTAAAGGGGAATCCCTACGCCGGGGGTCCCCCCAATGTTCATATCAAACCCTTGTCCGAGCACGCAGCCCGGCCGGTCAGGAAAGGGGGTGGAGACAAGCGTGCGTCCCCTCCTCCTGAGCCGTTCCAGGCCGCGTGCCCTCAACATGGGGGGGTACCATGTTGATGAGGACAAGGGCCTCTTCCCGACAACCCTGGCTGTTAGTTGTCGGGGTCTGCGGGCAGGGGGCTTATTGGATTTCGGGAGCCCCCTTTAATAAGGGGGCCCCCAGATCCCGGCACCCCCCGCCCTATGTGAATGAGTATGGGGTAAATGGTACCCCTACCCATTTACCTAAGGGAAAAAGTGTTAAAAAAAAACACAACACAGGTTTTTAAAGTACTTTATTAGACAGTTCTGGGGTCTTCTTCCGACTTCGGCGGTCTTGTCCCGCTCTTCGTTTGTTCTGCCGGGCCTCCGATTTCTTCTTGCAGCTCTTTTACTAGCGTTGGCCTGGTTTTCTGGTCCGTCGCTGTTGTCGCCGCCGCCCGAAGAAGACCCCCTAAATCGGAAGATGACCCCCGGAGCTGTCTAATAAAGTACTTTAAAAACCTGTGTTGTGTTTTTTTTTAACACTTTTTCCCTTAGGTGAATGGGTAAGGGTACCATGTACCCCATACTCATTCACATAGGGTGGGGGGCCAGGATCTGGGGACCCCCTTATTAAAGGGGGCTCCCGGATTCCGATAAGCCCCCCGCCTGCAGACCCCGACAACCAACGGCCAGGGTTTTCGGGAAGAGGCCCTTGTCCTCATCAACATGGGGACAAGGTGCTTTGGGGTGGGGGGGCCCTGCACCCCCCCATGTTGAGGGCACGCGGCCTGGTATGGCTCAGGAGGGGGGGGCGCTCGCTCGTCCCCACCCCTTTCCTGACCGGCCGGGCTGCGTGCTCAGATAAGGGTCTGATATGAATCTTGGGGGGACCCCCACGCCGTTTTTTTTCGGCGTAGGGATTCCCCTTTAAATCCATACCAGGCGACGGGGCTAGCAAGGTGTCAATCTCGCCGATGAAGGCGGCGGCATTGACTTCCTTCACTAGTCCTGTCTACCTGGAGTCCCGTTCAAAATGAACGGACTTTACTCCGTGCGTGGGCAAGTCCGTTCATTTCAAAAGTCCGGCGGACTAGCACACAGACGTCCGGATTGTCCGGATTGTCTGCAGGACTGCCGAGTCCAGCGGATAATTTTGAGTCAAAACTTCTTTCTACTTTTGGGAAGTCCGCCGGATAGTTCGATCGTGTGTAGTATAAGTGGTGGTGTGGCACTTCAATTTCAATTCTCTTTACATTACACAACAAGCCAAGGAGACTGTGGAGATCCTCTGGAGTGGAGAAGCCCAGCAACCTGATCATTTACACCAACATCAATATCTTAAGATGACAATACCACTAAGATAACCCTTTAGGTCCAGCGCTATCTTTCCACTTTCCTCAAATGTTTGTATAGCTGTGTCCCCATTGGCGAGATTGACCCTTTCTATTTGTCTTGGACACTGTCTCCGGGACAGATAGCGGTAGGAGATCCACATTTTTACAGTTGTCCCCAGAACAGGAATAGAGAGGGAATCCTCCAGTGGGGACCCCTGTCCCAAGACAACGTAAAAGGGATTTTACCTCACTTTTTGCTCACTTCCTGCTGTTTCTCTTGGGACAGGAAGTGAGTGGAAATCTCACCAATGGGACAGAGACAGCAAAAAAATTTACATAATCGTTTTTTTTTTTTTATACCATTCCCTACTTTTTTTCAAAACTGAAAAAAAAAAAAAAGGAAACTCTGGCTAGAAATTCACTAAATATGTTTCCAATGTGCATTCGGAGGTTGGCAGCTCTTTGAAGCCTCCAGCCAAAACGTTTTTATATTATTTCGAATGAAGTGGAGAAAGATTGGAACTTCCGTCTGCTTAAAATTGCTGTCTTTGTTCCCAAACGGGATGATTCCTCCTTGCTGTTCAGGCCTATAGAGGGATGGTGGAGGCAATCTGTATCCATCTCTAGCACTTGATAATAGGAATAATCAAAGCAGTCCAAGCTGCCCAATCACTGTTCCTCCAATGAAGGGGATAGTCTATATATTTCGATTTGTATTACATAATTGAAAATGCAAGCCACAAGAGGGAGACTACATGACGCTAGAGGAGCATAGGAATATCACAGACTGGGGTCTGTTTTCACTGTGAAAGGGACACTCTAGGTTTTCGTAGGAGCGTACCTGAGGTTAGAGAGGCAACAGGGGGTACTGATGGTGAAACGCGGTGGGCAGACAACTGCAGACCATGTCAGAGACTGCATGGTGCCACAGCTGTCATGGAGGCATATAGGGTACACTGGGGTCACCGGATGACACAGGATGCTTTGGGGTCACTAGAGTCAGACGGCGCCTTGGGGTCACTGGATGACTCATTGTAATCAAGGGTTAAAAGGCACATAGGGGGTCACTGGATGACATAAGATAATCAGGGGTCACTGTAGACACAGGACACATTGGGGTCACTGGATGACAAAGGATAATCAGGGGTCACTGTAGACACAGGACACATTGGGGTCACTGGATGACATAAGATAATCAGAGGTCACTGTAGACACAGGACACATTGGGGTCCCTGGATGACATAAGATAATCAGGGGTCACTGTAGACACAGGACACATTGGGGTCACTGGATGACATAAGATAATCAGGGGTCACTGTAGACACAGGACACATTGGGGTCACTGGATGACATAAGATAATCAGGGGTCACTGTAGACACAGGGCACATTGGGGTCACTGGATGACATAAGATAATCAGGGGTCACTGTAGACACAGAGCACATTGGGGTCACTGGATGACATAAGATAATCAGGGGTCACTGTAGACACAGAGCACATTGGGGTCACTGGATGATATAAGATAATCAGTGGTCACTGTAGACACAGGGCACATTGGGGTCACTGGATGACATAAGATAATCAGGGGTCACTGTAGACACAGGGCACATTAGGGTCACTGGATGACATCGGATAATCAGGGGTCACTGTAGACACAGGGCACATTGGGGTCACTGGATGATATAAGATAATCAGGGGTCACTGTAGACACAGGGCACATTAGGATCACTGGATCACTCACAATAATTAAAGGTTACTGGACAAATTGGGGTCACTGGATGACAAACAATACTCAGGGGTCACTGTGGACACAGGACGCAATGGGGCCACTGGATGACTCAGGGGTCACTGGAGTCACTGGGTGCACAGGGGAACAATATGGTCACCGGATGACACTGGATGCTCAGGGGTCATTGGAGTCACAGGGATGCACTGGGGTCATTAGATGACATATGCTGCTCTGGGGTCACTAAAGTAACAGCGCACAAAGGTACAAAGGGGTCAACAGATGACAGAAAGGGGGTTCCCTCAAGGGCCACCACAGCCTAACACTCCATCATTCAGTTCTTCCACCCGACAACTCCTCCCACAACAGGCTGACCATGAGTATATATAGGGGGCCTGCCCCCTGCCAATCCTAGTTGGGGATTGGTCATGGCTCCCAGATTCACTCCATACCACTCCCATCCTCTGCCCTGCCTCTTTTCCAGAACCCTCTGGAAACAGAGGGGGTGCCACAGAGATTATGTACATGTCAGTGACCTGCTGCTACACTAAACCACTCCCCAGCCCCCAGATCAAAAAACAAACAGGCCTAGGCCTGCCTAAATGTACTTGCACTGGCTGTAACAAAAACACACAACTCTGGCAACCTACCTACCTAAGGTAGAGGGTGCTACACAGGTAAACAATGGGGATCACTGGATGACACAGGATAGTCAGTGATCACTGGAGTCATGGGGCACAGAGAAGTACAATAGGGTCAATGGATGACACAATATACTCAGTGGTCACTGAAGTCATGGGGCACACAAGAGTAGGCTGGGGTCAGCGGATGAGACAGAAAACGTAGTGGTCATGGGACTCATTGGGCACACAGGAGTACACTGGGATCAACGTATGACAGGCTTCTCAGGGTCACTGGAGTCACCAGGCACAAAGGAGCATAATGGGGTCCCTAGATGACACAGAATACACAGGGGTCACTGGAGCCATGGGATGCACAGGGGTACACTGGGATCACTGGATAACACAGAATACCCAGGGGGTCACAGAAGTCAGCGGGCACACAGGAGAACAATGGGGTCACGAATAACACAGGATTCTCGCAGGTCACACAGGTTAACATGAATCACCGGATGACACAGAATACTCAGAGGTCACTGAAGTCACAGGGTGCACAGGGGTGCACAGGGGTGCACACTGGGGGTACTGGATGAGATAGAAGCTGGAAGGCTGGCATTTAGAACAGAAGGGGCACAAGGGTTTAGGTAGGTACTGTAGCAGGAGGTGGCTCAGCAGAAGTGCGGCAACGCGTTTCAATTTAAGATGATGCCAACCAGTGGAGCTGTCTGCTGATTAGCCATGGGACCGGAGAGGAGACCCAGTGAAGAGAAGACCCAGCGCTGGATCCCGTGAGACTGCAGTTAGTCTTCAGTGCACACATGATGTATTTAAAGGGACCAGACATAACACCACTTCTCTGAGATGAGTCTGCTCACCACGAATGGTGCAAAAAGTAAAAAACTCCAACCAAAAATTATTACATGTGAAATTTTCCCACACTTTCCATCCCAGTAAGGGTAAGTCTCTGCATTAGGAACCCAAACGGCAATAAATTCCAACAGAGGAAGAAGCAGAAAAAAAAGTTTGGCTGGAGTCGCAGTAGCGATGATCAGAAAGTTTTTGTTTGGGTTTACCAATCCTTTAAAAAGGGAATTGTTTCATCTCCAAGAAAAGACGACAGTTAGCAAAACTCTCTTTGCCAGCACTTGTGTATTTCCATAAGTGATGACAAGTTGGCGCACAACAACAAAAAAAAATAAAAAACACGCCTTTTTTTACGGTCGTTGGACTCTGTCTTTTGCCCGAGTCAAAGCAGGTAGCTTTTTATCACTTCCTGTGTACTCGGCAGGCCAATATTCACTCATTTCCTGCCCGCTTTGTCTAAAGTGGCGGCCAGCGATTGTTTTCAGGCTCTCAGCCTTGGAGTTGCCAGCGGCGAGATTGGAGTGGCGTTTCCTGTTGATGTCAGCCCGCGCTTCCTCCCTTTTGCACGCAGCTTCCTGTAAGCAGACATGTAACCTTTTTCCAAGCCTATGACAGGACGCATTTTCCAATACTTAGTGGAGGAGAAATATGGATTTTCCTCTCGCTGGACAACCTCAGACTGACAGATTAGAAAACAAGAGTTTCATTCTAAAATGCGCACTTTCCCACAATCGTTATCTCGCTGGCAGAGGAAGAGAACCAGCCATGACCGTCATGGCTGGGAGGGGGGGGGGGATTTCACTACTCCATTTTAGGGCTCATTTGGGCTCCATTCACATCTAAGTGTCCTGTGAACACGTGCAAAAATGCTTGTTTTCATGTGTGTTCATGGAACGTGCAACAAATGTGTGCCGTGCTTGCAGTGACATTCATTGTTATTAGCACCTGACACAGCAAACGCGCGTTTTCGTGCACTTCAAAACACGCAACTAATGTGCAATAAAAAAACACGCAAAGCTCAATGCCCATAAAAGGTGTAGGAGCTTTTCTGTTCATCAATAGTGATCCATTGATGGTGCCATTGGAAAGAATAGAGATCCATTGATGGTGCCATTGGAAAGAAAAGTGATACATTGATGGTGCCATTGGAAAGAACAGTGATCTATTGATGGTGTTAGTGGAAAGAATAGTGATCCATTGATGGTGCCATTGGAAAGAATAGAGATCCATTGATGGTGCCATTGGAAAGAAAAGTGATACATTGATGGTGCCATTGGAAAGAACAGTGATCCATTGATGGTGTTAGTGGAAAGAATAGTGATCCATTGATGGTGCCATTGGAAAGAATAGAGATCCATTGATGGTGCCATTGGAAAGAAAAGTGATACATTGATGGTGCCATTGGAAAGAACAGTGATCCATTGATGGTGTTAGTGGAAAGAATAGAGATCCATTGATGGTGCCATTGGAAAGAATAGAGATCCATTGATGGTGCCATTGGAAAGAAAAGTGATCCATTGATGGTGCCATTGGAAAGGATAGGGATCCATTGATGGTGCCATTGGAAAGAAAACACCTAACAACAATTGTCCCTGAGCCATCCCCATCAAATCATTCTCTGCAGCTATTACCTTTTGTACCGCCACCCCCTCCCTTTAGAATGTAAGCTCTAGGAGCCGGGCCCTCCTGTACCCTTTTGTATTGAACTGTACTGTAATTGTGCTGTCCCCCCTATACATTGTAAAGCGCTGCGAAAACTGTTGGCACTATATAAATCGTGTATAATAATTATCTATTGGTGGTGTCATTGGAAAGAACAGTGACCCATTGATGGTGTCAGTGGAAAGAATAGTGATCCATTGATGGTGTCATTGGAAAGAATAGTGATCCATTGAGGTGTCATTGGAAAGAATAGTGATCCATTGATGGTGCCATTGGAAAGAAAAGTGATCCATTGATGGTGCCATTGGAAAGAATAGCGATCCATTGATAGTGTCATTGGAAAGAATAGAGATCCATTGATGGTGCCATTGGAAAGAAAAGTGATCCATTGATGGTGTCAGTGGAAAGAATAGGGATCCATTGATGGTGTCAGTGGAAAGAATAGGGATCCGTTGATGGTGCCATTGGAAATAATAGGGATCCATTGATGGTGTCAGTGGAAAGAATAGGGATCCATTGATGGTGTCAGTGGAAAGAATAGTGATCCATTGATGGTGTCAGTGGAAAGGATAGTGATCCATTGATGGTGTCATTGGAAAGAATAAGGATCCATTTATTGTGTCAGTGGAAAGGATAGTGATCCATTGATGGGTCATTGGAAATAAAAGTGATCTAGTGATGGTGTCATTGGAAAGAAAAGAGATCCAAGAGAATAGTGATCCACTGATGGTGTCAGTTGGAGGAATAGTGCTCCATGATTGATGTTGTTGGGAGGACTATTGCCTTGTATCAGTGGGAGAAATAATACCCCAAGGGTAGAGCTGCGCGATTAATCGTTTTAAGATCGCAATCTCAACCCCCCCCCCACGCGATCTCCAGGCTGGATGACCCGCGATTTTAGTCTATCCCCGCCGGTTCCACGTAACCACGTGGAACACAAATGGCGGCTATTGGAACTGACGTCAGCGACCGGAACTGACGTTGTGAAATGTTCGGCCGCACTGTGACAAAAGTCCCGCCCTCCTCCTAGACCAGCTTGTGTGATAGATGCAGTGTTCTGTCTATCACACGAGCTTGTCTAGGAAGAGGGCGGGACTTTTGTCACAGTGCGGCCGAACATGATTTCACACTCAGCTCCGTGACACAGCGGGAGGCTGACATGCACTAAGGCTACAGCGATGGTAAGGCTGCAATGAGATGGGCACAGTAAGGCTGCAATGAGATGGGCACAGTAAGGCTGCAATGAGGGCACGGTGAGGTGGCAATTATGGGAACAGTAAGGTGGCAATGATGGGCATGTGAAGCTGCAATGATGGGCACAGTAAGGCTGCAACGATGGTGAGGCTACCATGAGGGCATGGTAAGGTGGCAATGATGGGCACAGGCTGCAATAAGGGCATGGTGAGGCTGCAATGAGGGCACAGTAAGGTGGCAATTATGGGCACCATAAAGCGGCAATGATGGGCATGTGAAGCTGCAATGATGGGCACAGTAAGGCTGCAACGATGGTGAGGCTGCCATGAGGGCACGGTAAGGCGGCAATGATGGGCACAGTAAGGCTGCAATGAGGGCACAGTGAGGCTGCAATGAGGGCACAGTGAGGCTGCAATGAGGGCACAGTGAGGCGGCAATGATGGGCACAGTTAGACGGCAATTATGGGCACAGTGAAGTTGCAATGATGGGAATGTGAAGCTGCAATGATGGGCACAGTAAGGCTGCAACGATGGTGAGGCTGCAATGATGGGCACGGTGAGGCAGCAATGATGGGCACGGTGAGGCAGCAATGATGGGCACGGTGAGGCTGCAATGATGGGCACGGTGAGGCTGCAATGGTGGGAACAGTGAGGCGGCAATATAATATATTATGAATATTACCACAGGCACAGTCTGAGTCAGCTATCCATATTATGAATATTACCACAGTCAGCTACCCCAGACCTTGCTTTCAGATGACAGTCAGGCTATTAAAGGGGGGCATGTTAGAATGTGAGGAGTGGACTTAAAATACTGGCAAGACGGTATATATATATATATATAATGAATATTACCCACCACAGTCTGTCTGAGTCCGCTTGCTAGTGCTACCGTACCCATATTATGAATATTACCACAGTCAGCTACCCAGAGTCTATTTTTTGAGAATCGTGAGAGAATCGTGATCTTCATTCTAAGCAAAAGAATTGCGATTCTCATTTTTCCCAGAATCGTGCAGCTCTACCCAAGGGCCACATAAAACAAGCAAACGAGCCACATCCAGCCCTTGGGCAGCAGTTTGGAGACCACTGCTTTAGATCTACCAACAATCATGTAGTGCTGGGGCCTGACTGATTGGATGCAAATTAATTTAATTGTAGGCCGTCATCACAGTACATACACTATATTGTCAAAAGTGTTGGGACGCTTGCTTTGTTGGACTGAGTTGGCCCACCCTTTGCAGCTATAACAGCTTCTACTATTCTGGAGAGGCCATCCACAAGGTTTAGGAGTGTGTCTATGGGAATGTTTGACCATTCTTCTAGAAGAGCATTTGTGTCTTCGCTCTAATTCATTCCCAAATGTGTTCTATCGGGTTGAGGTCAGGACTTTGTGCAGGCCAGTCAAGTTCCCCCACCACAAACTTGCTCATCCATGTCTTTATGGACCTTGCTTTGTGCACTGGTGTGCAGTCATGTTGGAACAGGAAGGGGCCGTCCCCAAACTGTTCCCACAAAGTTGGGACCATGAAATTGTCCAAAATGTCTTGGTATGCTGACGCCTTAAGAGTTCCCTTCACTGGAACTAAGGGGCCGAGCCCAACACCTGAAAAACAACCCCACATTATAATCTCCCCTCCACCAAATGATTTGGATCAGTGCACAAAGCAAGGTCCATAAAGACATGGATGAGCGATTTTGGGGTGGAGGAACTTGACTGGCCTGCACAGTGGACGGCCTTCCCAGAAGAGTTGAAGCTGTTATAGCTGCAAAGGGCGAGCCAACTCAATATTGAACCCTACGGACTAATGCCCCGTACACACGGTCGGAAAATCCGACCACAAAATCCATCGGATTTTTTCCGACGGATTTTGTCCGACGCTGGTGTTGCATACACACGGTCGGACAAAGTTGTCGGAAAATCCGATCATTCTGAACGTGGTGACGTTTGTTGCCTACGACGGGACTACGTAGAGGCTAGTAGCCAATAGCTTTGGTCTTGTAATGTGATCTGATGCGTGGCACTTTGTCCGTCGGAATTCGCTACACACGATCCGATAGGACTTTGTTGTCGGAAAATTTGAGAGCAGGAGATAAAACTTTGTCCGTCGGAAAATCCTACGGAAAAAGTCCGATGGAGCCTACACACGGTCCGAATTTCCGACAACATGGTCCGATAGGACATTTTCCATCGGAAAATCCGACCGTGTGTACGGGGCATAAGACTGGGGTGCCATTAAATTTCATGTACGTGTAAAGGCAGGAGTCCCAATACTTTTGACAATATAGTGTAGTTATGGCCAGTCTAATAGTGGCCACACACGCGGTGATTTGTGATGGACCTATATAGGGGCGTTAAGAAACAAGCAACGGTTCATCAATTTGAATATTGAACGATGCAATACAAATAATATTATTCTGTACTTTGTGATTGACTGAAAATATTGATCAAAATACGATCTATCAGCCACAAATCTAAATGATCTGTTAATTGTCTTAATCAATCTTTATTATTATTGGTTCTCTGGTGCACTTACAGTAAAAGTTTATTTTATTGATTAGAAGCAATGGCAGCCTCCATAGTTCCCTGAGGACAGGATTACTTTTAGGTTCACACCTGAGCATTTACAAACCGCGTGAAAAAGACGCGTCGTGTTTGTGGTACCATGAATGACACCTCGAATGCCGAAAGCATACACACGTTTTTCTGAACTGAAGAACGCGCAACAAGCGCATCAAAACGCGCAAAGCTCAACGCACACAAAGTTACACGAGCTACTATGATGCTTTTGGCGTGCGTCTGGCCGCACTTTGAGGTGTAGGGGCTGCCCTGTGTGCATAGCACAAGAACATGCACAGAACGCGCAGAAATGTGGCACGATTTTGCATGAATTCTCAATATGCGTGGGAGAGACTGAAGTTTTCAGCTTCCCGGAATGTCCATTTAGTTAGCCCTTCTCTAGATTCAGAGTTCAGGTGCAAAGACACTTAATGAGGTCAGTAGAGCAATGGACGGTGTCAGTAGGGCAGTAGATGGTTTCAGTAGGGCAGTGGATGGTGTTAGTAGAGCAGTGGATGGTGTCAGTAGGGCAGTGGACGGTGTCAGTAGGGCAGTGAGAGTAGGGCAGTGTCAGTAGAGCAGTGCATGGTGTCAGTAGGGCATTGGACGGTGTTAGTAGAGCAGTGGAAGGTGCCAGTAGGGCATTGGACGGTGTCAGTAGAGCAGTGGAAGGTGTCAGTAGGGCAGTGTCAGTAGAGCAGTGGAAGGTGTCAGTAGGGCAGTGGTTGGGGTCAGTAGGGCAGTGGATAGTTTTAGTAGGGCAGTGGATGGTGTCAGTAGGGCAGTGAATGGTGTCAGTAGGGCAGAGGTTGGTGGCTGTAGGGCAGTGGATGGTGTTAGTAGGGCAGTGGATGGTGTCAGTAGGGCAGAGGTTGGGATCAGTAGGGCAGTGAACAGTGTAAGTAGGGCAGTGGACGGTGTCAGTAGGGCAGTGGCCGGTGTCAGTAGGGCAGTGGCCGGTGTCAGTAGGGCAGTGGTTGGGGTCAGTAGGGCAGTGGCCGGTGTCAGTAGGGCAGTGGCCGCTGTCAGTAGGGCAGTGGCCGGTGTCAGTAGGGCAGTGGATGGTGTCAGTAGGGCAGTGAATGGTGTCAGTAGCGCAAAGGTTGGTGGCAGTAGGGCAGTGGATGGTGTCAGTAAGGCAGAGGTTAGGAACAGTAGGGCAGTGGACGGTGTCAGTAGAGCAGTGGAAGGTGTCAGTAGAGCAGTGGAAGGTGTCAGTAGGGCAGTGGATGGTTTCAGTAGGGCAGTGGATGGTGTCAGTAGGGCAGTGAATGGTGTCAGTAGGGCAGTGGATGGTGTCAGTAAGGCAGAGGTTGGGAACAGTAGGGCAGTGGACGGTGTAAGTAGGGCAGTGGACGGGGTCAGTAAGGCAGTGGCCGGTGTCAGTAGGGCAGTGGACGGGGTCAGTAGAGCAGTGGAAGGTGTCAGTAGGGCAGTGGTTGGGGTCAGTAGGGCAGTGGCCGGTGTCAGTAGGGCAGTGGACAGTGTCAGTAGGGCAGAGGTTGGGGGCAGTAGAACAATGGATGGCGTCAATAGTTTTTCATTTTAATTATTATTATTTTTTTTTTACAATGTTATTTATTGTATTTAACAAACTTTTTAACAACCCAGTTTGGGGGCTTTGATGAAATATTAAGGGTCTAAACAGACCCCTGATGTCTCACTTTTGAGACAAAGAAATTTTGTTTGCATTTTCCATGCGTTGCCAATAGCCAAACTCAAAAAAACAGCAGCAAGCGGGATTTTTTTAAAAAAGTCGCCCTCGCAATGCAACGCACTGATGGGAAGCATTGCTAGCCAATCCAGTAACTAGATAGGAACCCAGGTTAGGTTAGTATCTGCGGTGCTGGAAGAAGAGTGATGGAGCGGAGAAGGTTAAATGATCCATCCAGAAATGATTCATCATGACATGACAATGGCTTCTGGGAAGTGTCGGTCTGCCGGAGTAATTATTTGCTTGTAATTCCTGTGGCTCTCTAATGCAGGCAGATTATCCCTCTGAATCAATACACAAACAAATATCAGGACTGGATGATGAGTCTGCAAGACAACCCTGAATTCCCAATGAACTTGGAGGATGTGCAATGCAAGGAGAGGAGTCTGCCAACTGCTGACAGCTTAAAGCAGTTCTAAACTCTAATAGAACATTAAAGTGTCTCTACACCCAACAACAAACATTTTATATATGGCAGCTTACAAGTCCTTAGATGTGGTGACTGCATTAGTTTCTTTTTTAGGCTTTTTTTCCCCCTATATTTTACTAGGTAATCCTGTGAATACAGGGGCGTATCTACTGCGAGGCAAACAAGGCACTTGCCTTTGGTGGCATTTTTCAAGGGGGGCACTATGAGAAGTGGCATCGCTACAGGGGTGTGAACCGCACCCAGGTGACACCCACTAGAGGGGTGACACCAGGGGCAGCCGCGGACTGATCATTCGCTGACAGCGAACCAAACTGGCAGCAGGAGGTGGCGGTGGCTGCAGCCTCCGATCCCAAAAGTAGCTCACTTGCCAGAGCAGATCATGATCGTGCCTCAGCAGCCTCGCTACGCACAGCTGGTAAAAAGGAGCCATTGGGCTGCGGGAAGGTGAGAGTCCGTGTAGGCTTTTTTTTTGGGGGGGGGGGGACCTTCTGGTAGTATGGGGGAGGTAGGGAGACCCCCTCTCTCACCCCCTCTCTCACCCCCCCTCTATCTCTCCTCTCCCTCTCACTCCACCACCTCTTCCCCCCTCCCTCTCTCAACCCCCCTTTATCTCTCACCCACCTCTCTCAACCCCCCTCTATCTTACCCTCTCTCTCTCTCTCTCACCCACTCTCTCTCACCCTCCCACACACCTTTCTCTCTCTCTCACACCTCCCTCTCTCTCTCACCCCCCTCTCACACCTCCATCTATCTCACCCTCTCTCTCTCTCTCAACACCTCCATCTCTCTCACCCTCTATCTCTCTCACCTTCCCTCTCTCACCTTCTCTCACCCCCCCTCTCTCCCTTCTCTCTCTCTCTCTCACACCTCCCTCTCTCACCCTCTCTCTCTCACCCCCTCTCACCCTCACTCTCTCTCACCCCCTCTCTCACCCTCTCCCTCTCCCACTCTCTCTCCCTCGCCCTCTCTCTCCCTCACTCTAACTCTCTCTCTCTCTCTCTCTCTCACACACCATCTCTCTCTCTCTCACACCTACCTCTCTCCCACCCTCTCTCTCTCACCCCCTCTCTCTCACCCTCTCTCACTCTATCACCCCCCTCTCACACCTCCATCTCTCTCACCCTCCCTCTCTCTCTCACCCCCTCTCTCTATTTCTTGCACACCTCCCTCTCTCTCGCCCTCTCTCTCTCTCTCTCTCACACACCTCCCTCTCTCACCATCGCTCTCTCTCTCTCATCCCCCTGTCTCACCTCCCCCTCTCTGTCTCACCCCCTCTCTCGCTCTCTCTCTCACACACCTCCCTCTCTCCCCCGCTCGCTCTCTCTCTCTCGCACCCCCTCTCTCTCTCACCTCTCTCTCACACCCCTCTCTCTCACCACCTTCTCTCTTTTTCTCTCTCTCGCACCCCCTCTCTCTCACCCCCTCTCCCTCTCTCATACCCTCTCTTTCTCCCTCACCTAACTCTCTCTCTCTCTCTCTCTCTCACCATCTCTCTCATCCCCCTCTCTCACTCTCTCTCTCTCACACCTCCCTCTCATCCTCTCTCTCCCACCCCCTCTCTCTCACCCTCTCTATCACCCCCCTCTTACACCTCCATCTCTCTCTCACCCCCTCTCTCTCTCTCGCCCTCTCTCTCTCACACACCTCCCTCTCTCACCATCTCTCTCTCTCATCCCCCTCTCTCACCTCCCTCTCTCTCTCTCACCCCCCTCTCTCGCTCTCTCTCTCTCTCACACCTCCTTCTCTCCCCCCTCTCGCTCTCTCTCTCTCACACCTCTCTCGCTCTCTCTCTCTCTCACACCTCCCTCTCTCCCCCCTCTCGCTTTCACTCTCACACCTCCCTCTCTCCCCCCTCTCACTCTCTCTCTCACACCTCTCTCTCTCACCCCCTCTATCTCTCTTACCCCCTCCCCTCCTTTACACAGGGTGTGTCTTTGGTCCCCTCCCAATGACGAAGGACCCCCTTCTTTGCCCCCCCCCCCCCCGGGTGCAAGACTCCTGACAGGGGTAAAACATACTCAGGCCCACCTAGTCCCAAAAGGCTGGGTGGAACCTGCTCCTCAGTCAAAGCCAACCAACGAGTATTAGGTGGGAAACTCTCCCGAAGAGAGAAAAAGTGCAATGTGCATTGTTTTATTTATATATATATATATATATATATATATATATATATATATATATATATATATATAGTACATGATTAAAGTCCCTTAACATTAGGTTCCAAAGTTCACTTCAAATCCAAAAATTATAGTGCCTCTAAAATCTTGTGAATGCCACCAAAACGTTCTTCCTCACACCAACAGTAGCACACACCGCTTACCGGACTCTCTTGTGTACACACGATCGGACTTTCCAACAACAAAGTTTTGTTGGCGGAAAATTTGAGAACCTGCTAGCAAACATTTGTTGGCGGACTTTCCGACAGCAAATGTTCGATGGAGCATACACGCGGTCGGACTTTCCGACAACAAGCTCACATCCAACATTTCCTGTCGGAAAATCTGACCGTGTGTACGCGGCATTAGACTTCAGATCATAATGGGTCATATATTATCAGCTTTCACACAGGTGATCTAGGTAATGGGAATATACTCGGCAGATGGCTCAAGCCACGCTCAGCACCACATAAACAGAGAAGATACAAAAGCCAAAATAGTGTACTACCGCTAGGCAACTTTTATTAAAAGTTATTAAGAAGCAGCATTGGGTACTCACAAAAAAGCCAAATGCAACTGCTACAAGCACTCAGCCGGTGGGTTTGAAAACATCACTGATGGCTCCACCATACACGTTTCGTCATAATGGACATCATCAGGGATTCAGAGATCCATAACTGATGTCAACAGGGGGACCAGGTAGCGCACCTTTCTTTACCTATGGTAACAAAACTTTCTCCTGAAGCATTGTGGCTGAGTGCTCATTCTTATGCCGCATACACACGATCGCACATTCCGACAACAAAATCCATGTTTTTTTTCCGACGGATGTTGGCTCAAACTTGTCTTCCATACACACGGTCACACAAATGTTGTCGGAAATTCCCAACGTCAAGAACGCGGTGACGTACAACGAGCCGAGGAAAATGAAGTTCAATAGCCAGTGGGTCTTCTGCCTGATTCCGAGCATGCGTGGAATTTTGTGCGTCGGAATTGTGTACACACGATCGGAATATCCGACAACGGATTTTGTTGTCGGAAAATTTGAGAACCAGCTCTCAAATTTTGTTTGTCGGAAATTTCCGACGGAAAATGTCCGATGGAGCCTACACACGGTCAGAGTTTCTGACAAGCTCACATTAAACATTTGTTGTCGGAAATTCCGAACATGTGTACGCGGCATTACAGTGGCCTAGAAGTAGAAAAGCAGCAGAGGGATCTGACAGGGGCATGTAGCAGACCTGACAACTGAAGAACAGATGGGAGGTTTTGAGGAGACACAGAGGTGCACTTAGACACATAGGGGCTCAGATGGCACACTTGGAGACATGGCATGGTAGGTCCAGGGTGCACTGTGCAGACACAGGATATAGGAAGCTTAGAGACAACGAGGGGTGCTTGGCACAGAGACACTGGGAACAGGCACAGAGGGGGCTTGGTTAGGCATAGTGATGCCTTGCTCAAATGCCAAGCAATGTGCCTACTAGCCCTTTAAACAGGTACCAAGCAGGAGAGCGTTGCTGGCACTCCGGGTAAAACTTGTAAGTGATGGTGTTGGCACACCAAAGATAAGACCCGACACTCACTTTACTGCATCAATGGAGGAGCAGCTTTGTCACTCTAGAGTAGAAAATGTTAGCACTACAAAACACCTCCTTCTTTGTCATTTCCATAACATAGGGGGGTTGTAGTCCTCAGAATTAGCAAGGAACTATTGATAACAGTCAGCAGCCTCCATTACATCAGAGTCCCCCTTTCACACCAGAAGCCTTCCCCATAACATCAGAGTGCCCCTTATTACATCAGAGTCCCCCTTTTTACATCAGAAGCCTCCACCATCACATCAGGGCCCCCTTTATTACATCAGAGACCCCATTAACTTCACCTTTAACCATTGAGCTAAAATTAAGATTTGCATGTCAAACATCTGCGGTTTGTTGGTGCTCAGGTCAACTGTGTGAATGATTGAGAGACATGTATCTCAACCTTTATCTTCCTATGATAATATATTGTATGTTGGTGTTACTTTTATGTACTGATGAGTTATCCAACCAAGGTGTCCAAGAACGCTCTTTTATGGTGACCTATCAATCACCAAGACAAAACAAGATGGAAAATCCCAAATTTTAGAGTTGTTTAGTTTTTGTATCCAATAAATAGGCCTAACACGTGCTTTAACTTCACCTTTAACCATTGTCTTCAATGTATTGGTTCTCTCTTGATTTCCACCAACATTTCAGGAAAACACTCAGTATTGCTCATTCCTATTTAGAGCTAAAATCAAGAACTGAAGGCCAAATTTGCATGTTGAACATTTGTGGTTTGTTGATGCTCACGCCAACTGTGTCAATGATTGAGAGGAAAATGTATCTCAACCTTTATCTTCCTATGATAATATTTTGTATGTTGGTGTTACTTTTATGTACTGAAGAGTTATCCAACCAATGGTGTCCACCAAGAACGCTCTTTTTTGGTGACCTATCAATCACCAAGACAAAACAAGATGGAAAATCTCAAATTTTAGGAGTTTATTTTTTGTATCCAAAAAATAGGCCTAACACGTGCTTTAACTTCACCTTTAACCATTGACTTCAATGTAGTGGTTCTCTCTTGATTTCCACCAACATTTCAGGAAAACACAAAATTTAGCTTATTCCTATTTAGAGCTAAAATCAAGAACTGAAGGCCAAATTTGCATGTTGAACATGTGCAGTTTGTTGGTGCTCACGTCAACTGTGTCAATGATTGAGAGGAAAATGTATCTCAACCTTTATCTTCCTATGAAAATATCTTGTATGTTGGTGTTACTTTTATGTACTGAAGAGTTATCCAACCAATGGTGTCCACCAAGAATGCTCTTTTTTGGTGACCTATCAATCACCAAGACAAAACAAGATAGAAAATCCCAAATTTTAGAGTTGTTTTGTTGTCATATTCAATAAATAGGCCTAACACGTGCTTTAACCTCACCTTTAACCATTGTCTTCAATGTATTGGTTCTCTCTTGATTTCCACCAACATTTCAGGAAAACACTCAGTATTGCTCATTCCTATTTAGAGCTAAAACCAAGAACTGAAGGCCAAATTTGCATGTTGAACATTTGTGGTTTGTTGATGCTCACGCCAACTGTGTCAATGATTGAGAGGAAAATGTATCTCAACCTTTATCTTCCTATGAAAATATCTTGTATGTTGGTGTTACTTTTATGTACTGAAGAGTTATCCAACCAATGGTGTCCACCAAGAATGCTCTTTTTTGGTGACCTATCAATCACCAAGACAAAACAAGATAGAAAATCCCAAATTTTAGAGTTGTTTTGTTGTCATATTCAATAAATAGGCCTAACACGTGCTTTAACTTCACCTTTAACCATTAGCTTCAATGTATTGGTTCTCTCTTGATTTCCACCAACATTTCAGGAAAACACAAAACTTTACTTATTCCTATTAAGAGCTAAAACCAAGAACTGAAGGCCAAATTTGCATGTTGAACATTTGCGGTTTGTTGGTGCTCACGTCAACTGTGTCAATGATTGAGAGGAAAATGTATCTCAACCTTTATCTTCCTATGATAATATTTTGTATGTTGTTACTTTTATGTACTGAAGAGTTATCCAACCAATGGTGCCCACCAATAACGCTCTTTTTTGGTGACCTATCAATCACCAAGACAAAACAAGATGGAAAATCCCAAATGTTAGAGTTGTTTTGTTGTCTATCCAATAAATAGGCCTAATAGACATGTGTAATGCCAAAAAATTAGTTCATTTTCGTTTCATTGTTTTTTTTTTCCCCGTTTTTCGGGTCATTCGTTATGATCGCAATTAGTAAATTCGTACATTCATACATTAGTATATTCGTACATTCATACATTCGTATATTCATACATTCGTACATTCGTATATTCGTATATTCGTACATTCGTACATTCATACATTCATACATTCGTATATTCGTACATTCGTATATTCGTACATTTGTAAATGCGTAAATTCATTCATTCGTACATTCGTAAATTAGAAATTTGAAAATTTGGAAATACGAAAATCCTAAAACCCAAAAAATAGAAAATCTGAAATAGTGACTATCTATTAAATTATAGGTATTGTATTTCCTTTCAAATGTGGCTGTTAGTGAACACAAATTTATCTGAATTTACGAATTATCCGAAATAACGAACGCCACATCTAAACAAAATGGAACAGAACAAATTAATAACAAATAATAATAATAAAAGTTTTTATTATTATTATTGTTATTTATTATTATTAATGCATTACGTTCCATTTGTTTGTATACGGCATTCGTTATTTCAGATAATTTGTAACTTAAGATAAATTTGTATTTATTACGTTCACTAACAGCCAAACTTAAAAAGGGAATTAAAATAACTATTACTAACTATTAAATTTAGGTAAGTTATTATTAGTTAATTATAAATTAAGATTTCCAAATTTCCGAATGTACGAATTTGCGAATGTACGAATTTACGAATGTGCGAATTTACAAATTTTAGAATTTACGAATATTTGGAAAAATTGGAAACGGATTTTCGTTAATTCGGATTTATCCGAATTAACAAATTTGTCGAAATTCGTTAAAAAAACTAATTGGACATGTCTAAGGCCTAACACATGCTTTAAAGTGGATGTAATAATGTAGAGAATAAGTTTTCCTTTCATTTGAGCCCAGTCTTGCCGCACAGATTTACTCCAGCCCTGTGAAATCCACTTTTATTGTTCAGTTAGAAAAATCTTGACAAAGTGCTGAAAACTTTGTCAAAAACGCCCCTTGCTGTGAGTGACAGGTGATTTACATATCTCATGCACTAGCCTGAGACAGGCACAGACCACAGATCCACAGACCAGAGTGAAAGAAAATGTATTCTCGAGTGAACAGCAAGAAGAATATAGGGGAGATGTATGTAGTCAGAGTTGGGCAGAGTAGAACATCCAGCGATCTGATGATTGTTATAGTGCAGTGTGTGTGTCTGAGGTCACCTGATCACAGATAACACTCCATCACCAGGATTTGTTATGTGGGGGAGGGGTGGATTTCTCACTTTTTATAATTACACATGATGTGCCTGTCTCAGGCTAGTGCATGAGATATGTAAATCACCTGTCACCTTTTTTTTGGGGGGGTTTACATCCACTTTAACTTCACCTTTAACCATTGTCTTCAATATATTGGTTCTCTCTTGATTTCCACCAATATTTCAGGAAAAAACAAAATTTTGCTTATTCCTATTAACGACCGGCGCACGACGATGTACGTTGGCAGAATGGCACGGACAGGCATAAGGGCGTATATATAAGTCCCTTTTTAAATGCTGCCGTGCCATCGGGAGCGCGCCCGTAGCGGCGCGCCGGTAGCGGCGCGCTCCCACTCCGGTCGGGACCCCCGTGAGGCCGGTCACGGGTCCCGCGGACTCGATCGACGCGGGGACACCCGCGATTGTCTCACGGGAAGGCTGAACGGGGAGATGCGGAAATAAACAGCATCTCCCCGTTCTGCCTAGCAACTAGTGACGCCGATCTCTGCTCCCTGTGATTGGAGCAGAGATCAGCATTCACTAGCTGACAGCCACGCCCCTCCACAGTAAGAAACACACCCCTAGGCATACTTAACCCCTACACTGCCCCCTAGTGGGTTAACCCCTTCACTGCCAGTGTCATTTATACAGGAATCAA
This sequence comes from Lithobates sylvaticus, assembly GCA_028564925.1. Taxonomy (NCBI): domain Eukaryota; kingdom Metazoa; phylum Chordata; class Amphibia; order Anura; family Ranidae; genus Lithobates; species Lithobates sylvaticus. The sequence goes on from CM053027.1 coordinate 27,734,421, forward strand.
TGCATTTAAATAGCATTGATTGCTGTATAAATGACAATGGTCCCAAAAATGTGTCAAAAATGTCCGATGTGTCCGCCATAATGTCGCAGTCACAATAAAAATCGCTGATCGCCGCCAATACTAATAAAAAAAAAATGATTAATAAAAATGCTATAAAACTATCCCCTATATTGTAAACTTTTGCGCAAACCAATCAATAATCGCTTATTGCGATTTTTTTTTTTACCAAAAATATGTAGAAGAATACGTATTGGCCTAAACTGAGGAAAAACAATGTTTTTTTTATATATTTTTGGGGGATATTTATTATAGCAAAAAATAAAAAAGAATGCGTTTTTTTTTTAAATTGTCGCTCTCTTTTTTGTTTATAGCGCAAGAAATAAAAACCGCAGGGGCGATTAAATACCACCAAAAGAAAGCTCTATTTGTGGGAAAACAAGGACGTCAATTTTGTTTGGAAACCACGTCACACGACCGCGCAATTGTCAGTTAAAGCGACGCAGTGCCGAATCGCAAAAAAGGGGCCTGGTCCTTTGGCTGCAAATCGGTCCGGGACTGAAAGTGGTTAAGAGCTAAAATCAAGAAGTGAAGGCCAAATTTGCATGTTGGACATCTGTGGTTTGTTGATGCTCACGTCAACTGTGTCAATGATTGAGGGGAAAAGTAACTCAACCTTTATCTTCCTATGATAATATTTTGTATGTTGGGGTTACTTTTATGTACCGATGAGATCCCTAACCAATGGTGTCCACCAAGAATGCGCTTTTTTTTTATTGGCCTATCATTAAGCAACATGACTCCATGGGAGGAGCAGATGTATCCAAAGAAGTGTAAAAATGGTATCTATGGAATAAACGGTCCATTAAAAGAAGTAACAGTTTTATTCCAGATCACATAAGCCCATCTGTCCCATCCTAAATGAGGCATATCCGCTGTAAATAGCATCAAGGTCACGGTGGCTTCGCACTTCAAAGACAGGCGGGCGGGCATGCGTTCCGTACAAGATTCTTTTCTTTGTACTGATCCGAAGATATTTTTTTCGCTCACAAGATCAGGCGGCCTCGCTAACAAAGGAGCCTGTTTAATTTGCCACGCTGTGGCTGTACAGACCGTTTAAGAGGATCACAGGAGGAGATGGCAAGAGACTGTAAGCCGCATTGACTAGAGGACAAGAATAACAAGCTAATAATCACATGACTGCATTGTAGAGATGCTGCAATCCGCCGCCAAATTCTGCCAAGAAGCCAATGTGTGTCTAATCAGGAGTGCGGCAGCAGCGGGCGTCCTCGTCAATTCTCACCTGAACAACTGCAACCTCCCTTTGTCTGCTCTACTATTGACAGGACTGTCATATGTGAAGTCTATAACCCCATACACACGGTCGGATTTTGCGATGGATTCTGTCCTATCGGACAATGTTGTCGGAAATTCCGACCGTGTGTAGGCACCATCGGACATTTTCCATCGGATTGTCCGACGGACAAAGTTGTATCTCCTGCTCTAAAAATTTTCCGACAACAAAGTCCGATCACACCAATTCCGATCGTGTGTAGCGAATTCCGACGGACAAAGTGCCACGCATGCTCAGATCACATTACAAGACCAAAGCTATTGGCTACTAGCCTCTACGTAGTCCCGTCGTAGGCAACAAACGTCACCACGTTCAGAATGATCGGATTTTCCGACAACTTTGTCCGACCGTGTGTACGCAACACCAGTGTCGGACTAAATCCGTCGGACAAAATCCGATGGATTTTGTGGTCGGATTTTCCGACCGTGTGTACGGGGCATATCTTGAGTGCAGCAGTGAGGTTTTATAGAGACCCTATGAGGTCTCCAAAGAAATCAGAACGTTCGTTTTCCTGTAACACTGGAGATTGCATACATTGATACCAACTGTCCCGGATTTGCCAGGACAAGCCTCCATCTTAAACCTCACTTTTGATGATGCCGTGTCCTGGGATTTAAAAAAAAAAAAAATTTTTAACCCATTATTAACCACTTAACGGGGCGATTTTAACCCCTTCCTTACCAGAGCACTTTTTGCGATTCGGCACTGCGTCGATTTAACTGACAATTGCGCGGTCGTGCGACGTTGCACCCAAACAAAATTGATGTCCTTTTTT